>CM060961.1:164465745-164568245 GCA_030765045.1 Tenodera sinensis | reverse complement strand
GTCTGGAACGTACACACCTTTCCAGGAGGTTTTCTCTTATAGCAAAAGTGATAGCGCAACGTCTACAAACATGTCCATCCTCCCGCTAATGTGATCTGACTACAGAGCATGCGCAATGGGACTGCCAATCTAAATGAGGAAATAAAACACGCTGGATTGGCGATGTTTTATTTGTTGTTGTTCGCTTCCCGCTGATTATGTGTATAGAACTAAAATTACTGTTATTAGCGAGTGCAATAAATATAACCACAGTTTTATGCAACTAACCTAACAAACGCAACCCTATGTCGCCTTCAACTCGTTTTATGAGTTTAATGTAACTGGTAATTAGCGTTGCTGGTGCCGCTTAATTCTAAGTGGATGTAATACATAAAATCATATATTGGCAAATGTGTGTGTATCTTTGCATTTGCAGAACAGGTTGAGGAAGCAAGTACCATATGTATGGAATGTGTGAAATAACTGGGTTCTGGGGATGGTAAGTACTAAAATATGTCACTGTTAGATGCCCTAAGGCACACTTCATAAAATCCGTTACTGCAGGCATCACTGTTAAGAAGGGACGTAGGTAAAAAGTATCCTACATTTTCTAACATAGAAAACTGAAAGTTGGTATGAGAACTACTTATGCTTGTTTATATACTCTGTATATTTTTCAGAATTTTTTCATGTCTTTGAATTGTATTGTGCTTTTGGCTATCTAAAATAATAATGTGTATTTTCTCAAAAAGTGCTCGAAATATTTCTTTGACAATGTTTGTGAGTTATCTTGAATATAAACACATAATCACGTTGAGCAAAATTTTTATATGTATGCATTATCATTTTTGAGATAAACAATATATTGTTACTTATTTATTTATGCCAACAAGCTTATTGGTGGTGGTTTTTTTTAAACACACAAGCCGTGTGTGGGCAAAGTACGAATCAACTTTGAATTTAATGTCGTACTGGCAAGTTAACCATGGTAGCTTAGTGGTTAAAGCAGTCGCTCGATAAGCGGAAGATCCGTGGTTCAAATCCCGGCTATGACATTGCATTTTTCAGTCCTGATTGAACCTCTTAAAAAACCATATATCGTTACATTGACATTCTTGAAAATGCATTCAAGTAAAATCTCAGCAATGTTTAACTAAAATGTTTATTGAAATTCTGTTTTACAAGATTATTAAGTAGGACCTTTTGTATCAAACTGCCAAATTTGATAACTGTATATACAGTAGCTTAGGAGAAAATGTACCTTCAAGATGAAAAAATGTAAACTGCAGAAAAGTTGAGTTAAACATTTACTTTGCTTTTCATTGTTACAGAGGTGTTTCAAAAGTAAACACTTCAGACTAAGGCGATCTCAATAAAGACATTTCGCATCTTGTTTACAGCCTTCTAAAAGCGCGCAAACAATACTTAGGAAACCAACATTCAAAATAGCAGAAATACAAAAATGGCAAACTCTTTTAAAGAGGAAGTAAAAAAGGAGGTGTGGCATAGTAACATTCATTGCTATTTAAATAATTTGTTGATACTTAGGGTGGCGATAGAAGCGTGGAACTTTAGGAACACAATTCCAACACTCTAAACTATTGTTGTAATTGTTGTAATGAAACGGGGAAATAATTATAATTTTTTAGTAATTTTACCTTCATCTACCCTTAGAACTGTCTTTTTGTTTTAAAAGGAAAGCAAAAATTTATATTCTGTTATACTGACAAGTTTATTTTAAAGAAACAATTCAATTTATCACATTTAGATATAAGTATGATCTTTATGGTACAATATAACGCCACATCTTTAGACGAAAGTAATATTAACATTTGAACAGGTTATCCAACTATCATTTTAAGGTCGTCTTCATCACCAAAAAACTCATAATCTGGAATGGCCAGGTTTAAGGGAGCTGGTCCTTTACGAACTCTGCCAGAGGAATCATAATGCGTACCATGGCAAGGACAATAGAATCCTCCATAGTCGCCGGAGTTAGCAAGGGGCACACAACCAAGATGGGTACATACTCCGATTACCACTAACCACTCTGGCCTACTGAACCTATCTTCATCCTTTTCTGGATCCCTCAGCTCGGAAATATCAACGCTCCTTGCCAAGTCTATGGATTCCTGACTTCTGTGCCAAATGAAGACTGGTTTGCCTCGCCATTTTATTGAAACTGTCCTTCCTTCTGCAATGGAGCTGAGATTCACTTCGATCCTTGCAAGTGCAAGCATGTCTTGCGTTATGGACATAGAGGAAACAAATTCATGAATCACTGTTTTGCTTGCATACAGTCCGGTGAGGCCGCCTGCTAGGTACGCTAGTGCAGTAGATCCACGTCGATCATCCAGCGTTTCTCGGCTGGATTGACACGGATCCCTTGTTGATTTCCTCCTATAGAAGTCGAAGTCAGGTACCTTATAGTCAGTGTAGCTCTTAAAGTCAATTGGCTTAGGGAACTTTTCATCGCTGACAATTTCTTTGCTAGCACATCGGCTTTTCTCTTTGTTTTTGATTTTTAATCCTGCTTGATCTTTCTTCTGAAACACCGTAGCTGTTTTATACGTGAAAATACGCTTGTTAAAGTTGTTAGTGGGAAAATATTTCGCCAGATCTCTCGAGCTGAGAATAAACCATGCCATGTTGTGTTCTTAGATGATCTTCCTCCTTCATCAGCATTCATTTTGCGTTGCTGATTGTTAACTGTAGATGGTAACGACGGTTACAAGCGGTTGTTTCACAAATTCTTCCAAAGGTTTGCTTATGACAGTAAATATCAAAACATTGCGTGATCTTTAGAGTATTAATGGGTTTAAAGAAACTCAACTAAAATTGTTTTAATTTACTCGTTTCACATGAACAACAGAACAAAACAAATATAAAACTTGAAGGCACTGAAACAAAGGAAAGCAGATTGTACAAAACAGAGAAATATAAAAACATGAAGCCACTTTCGTTCTATATTCTATTCAGCAATATCCTCTCATTGTAGCATTTTTGTTAGTCATCTATGACAGAATCTTTGGCAACTGGACTTTCTTTTGACAAGTGACGTATAACACTTCATCGTTCTTCTTTGGTAGCCGGTCAAGTGATAAAATAGTGTGCAGGATAACGTTCTATATAGTATATGTGTGTGCGTGTGTGTATCTATCTTGAGAGAATCGGTGGGAAACGGAATACTTTGCGAAGTTACTATTGCAGTATCTAGGTATGAAGGTAGTATTTGGAGTGTTACAGGAACTTTTTATTCTAGTTAAGCGGTTAGCTATTCAGTAAACAATTACTATCTTTCAGTATCAAAAAGAGCTGATAATTACTTGGCTAAACTTGACTACCAGCTATGGTCGATCTGTTTTATACCATGCAGTTCACAAGGAAAGTTTTAAAATGCCACCTTTTGCTTCAAGAAAAGCATTACTCATTCAAATCACAAGACATTTTTCAGTTACAGTTTAAATATACACATAACGCAGAGCTCACAGCTTCTCTGTGTTTCTGGGATAACAGAAGTTCTTTGACTTTTTCCCTCTACCTTATCCACTTCCTTCTTTAGCACTTTCTCTCCCATTATAACTCAACTTCTCTAGTCCTTTTTCTCCCTTCACCCTTTCTACTTCTCATTGTACAACTTGTAGTCACGCGACGTTCTGAAAGCTTGCCATTAAATTGAATTGTCTGGATGTGACAAAACTTCAAAAACACACGTAAAGATTTGATAATGCAGATCAGAATTGCAATTTTCTGCAATTACTGGCTTACATACGTACTTTGGTGTAAAGTGCTGAAAATACTGTGACGCTGGGCTCGACGCACAACGGAGCTAAGCTGCTTCACGCTACATGCCGCTCCGCCGAGCAAGCAAAGACACAAGGTCAAACTTCCTTCCACCACTCATGCGAGCGAACACTTAACAAATCACAATGGAAGCGGCTACACAAAAGGGGCTTTTTTCCGGTGCCTTCGAGAAAGGCATGGTTATGTCACTGCCGGCGTGTTTGAAGGAGCCCGTGAAAGGTTCGTGTGATGTCATCCCCACTATATAAGAAGGCGAGGGAACAGCAGAGTTAGAGAGTTACAGTTACAGACATGAGTCAGTCAGTGCGTCAGTAAGTGTGAGTTAGCGCGCGTGCGTGAGTGTGTATGTGTGTGTCCGTGTTGCCATGAAAGATGGTCATTGGGAAGAAGATTTCATGAGCGTCAAGTTATTGCATCGTCGTAGTAAGTGTATGTGAGACAGAGAAAGTGAATAAAGGCACTGAACGGACTGAGGCAAGGTTACGAGAAGTAAAAGTTGTAAGTTGTGATAACACGAAAGATTTTAGACTGTTAACGACGAGAATAAAGTGGTGTGTTTTGATACAATTTTAAAGGACAATAAAATGATAGAAAAGTAACCGATTGCCATTTTGTCACAATATACAACTATTTTAAAGGTTTTCAAATTAAATAATGATGCTGGGTTTAACATTTTGTTCAGAGTTACTCCAAATAGTTTTGAAGCACTGATTCAAGTGTTAAGTCCTAAAGTTCTAGTTACTCGCCGGCAAGTGATGTAACAACCATTAATTTGTTGAAGGTAAAATCAAATCATTGCTGCTATCAACAGCTTTATCAGTCGATCTGCTCGTTATAGACTTATAGTCCTGGACTAAACCAGCTTTTCGTGTCTAAATCAGCGTGTTGAGAATCTATAATAGTTTATGTTCATAATGAAATTTATTTTTAATGCTCGAACTTTCGTCTTCATGTCCACTACGCTAAATCCCATTTTCTTGATGGGCTTTCGATTACATCGATTTTATTTGTTCTACTCACTTAATCTTAATTGTATGTTCCACAAGCATGCAGTATATATTTCCTCGATCAGTGAAATTATGTTGTTAGAGTCCTCATTTTCCAAAATATTGATTTGTTTCCTGATTTTATCCACACGCAACTGAAATGAACCGCAATACTGCTGGTAGTGCGTGCTTCTGCCCGAAAGAGTTTATACTTGCTATTGCACTTGTTTTTCATCTCAGATGGAATAAAAAACGTGTTGAATTCACATGAATTTCTACACCTACTCTTCTACAAAGTATTTTTACAAAATCCAGTTATTCTATCTCCTTGTTAATCCAGATATACTTTCATTGCACATTTTGAAATTCACTGTAGGATACATTATGTAAAGCAATAGTCAGATTTTTAAAGAGCGTGTAGCTATATGATTATCTTGGAAATTTTGTTTTCTTTCATGACAATGAGAAGAGAAAGAAAGAGAGAAAGGAATAAATAAATAAGTAAATAAGCAAACAAACACACACATACACACATACATAAATAATAAACAAATAAAAAATGAAAGTAAAGGAAGAAAAAACTGATAGTGACTTTTCAGTTAAGAAAATTGTAAGTATTTGCTAATTCAGATAAAAAAAAAAAAGAAATAGTATGTCTGAAACGATTTACTACACAAAAAGTTTTATTTTAAACATATTGTCTGCTTTACCGAGTAAGATGTGTAGTACGATTTTGTCTATCTCTTACGTTTTGCCAGTTTATACAAAATTCATCCTAAATGAGGAGGACTTCAGAGACTATTCTCAGAAAATTCAATATTTGTCATGAAAACATCTTAAACATATGGTACTTTTTTTACAAATGATCGTTAGGATCATTTTTTGAGAAAATAAAATTTTTTGAAAATTGTCCACGTAAACTGTAGTGGATTAGGGAATATTCTTGAAAATCTTCTGTCATATCCAAGGAACATGCTGAAATTATGATTGCAGTTCCCAAACGCAGGAAAGACACACACGGTCAGACCTTTTTCTAATGTGCTTTTTGGGGTTCAAGGGCCTTAAAATATGCATTTCTCGGGTATTTCATCTTTCTTTGGTAGAATGCCTACAATACTTCCTTTACTTATTGCAAGTATGTGGCATAAGAGAAGTAAAGGATAGAGGAGAAAAACCCACCACCTCCCACACACACAGACGAACATTTGTTTGAAAAGATCAGATTTTCCACCAACAGATTTGAATAGGTTTTAATAATTTTGCTTACATTTGTTTGCTTGTTTATGGGCAATTGTATGCAGGTGTGGACTAGTTCTGGTGTCTTCATAGAGAGTGGAGCTTAACAAATCTGGCAATGAATCGTCAGAAGACAAATGTCAGGCGTATCTCTAAATCTATTGATACCGGAATTGTTGATGGGTAAGATTGATACGTTTATAAATGAATGATGCGGAGATAGGTAAATAATTGCAGTAATACATTGTGTCATAAGCATGAGTTACAGTCATTAACTAGGCCAAGCGTGTCATTAAGTGTCTCCTAGGAGCCACCTCCCCTATCAGCTGTGTACCTCCCTCCATGCCAGAAGCTACACGGTGCAGCTCAAACTAGTAAACGGTATTGGAGGGACGTTCAGAATGACTATGCACGTTTCATCAAGAATGGAAAAAAGAAAGAAGAAGAGGAAGAAGCAGAAGAAGAAGAAGAAGAAGAAGAAGAAGAAAAGAAAAAAAATTAATATGGCAAGATAGTTATATCAATCAGTATGTTTATATATTTTCTTAAAACATATAATTATTATTACTTATTATTTACCTTAATATAATCATTATTATCATCACGCTGTACATTAATTAATATTTGCAGGATGAAAAAAAAAATTAATTCTCAGCATTATAATTAATTTTGTCATATAGGAGACACTCGATAACAGGGAGTTGAGGAACTGAAATCCCAGTTCACCAACAGAATCAATAAAAATAAGCCGTCACAAACTTCCAATAACAATCTGTTAGGGCCGGTTACCGTATTTCAAAATTCAATCATGTGAAAAGCAAGTCCAGGTCTACATTAACATATGAATTTAATTTACGTGTTCTACGGCTAAATTGTTTGGTTTTGAAACCTGATTTAAATAAGTTGGTAATGAGAAAATACGGCTGTCGATCTAGAACTAAATGATTTAAAATCTCTGCACAAATGGAGCTCAAGTTTACTATTGCAATGTGCCGTGTATTTGTGCGGGCAAACAACGGTGTAATGTACAGCTTCGACTTGGATATCTTGAGTAGTTTCGTAATGTGGTGTGGGAGCAGTTGCCACCCTCACTCTATTTCCTTATTAACACACCTGAACTGGGCAATGTAACATTTTGTTATGAGGTCATTAAACTCAGGGTTCCACGCAATTCAGTCCACCACATGCTCTTAAAGATCAGATTTCTGGAAAGCTAGTTATGTAAAAAACCACATGTGTTGCACTCACATGACTTTCTCTACTCTTGTACTAACCATTCGTACAAACTGTTATTCCTATTTCTCCTTCGTATTAGTTGAGATAAACATTTGTACAAATTATCTTATTGCTTATTTCCTTGTAGGTGCAAGGAGAATATTAGAATACAGTAGGCTTTGAGCGATAGTCAAATCTTTTAAAGCTTTAAGATCCAGTTCCCTTTGCAGTTTAACATATAAAAAAGCGAATAACGATGTTCCATTTGACAGAAGTATAAGTTCTCCAAAACGCACACAAATAAAAAGGCATATCTCCGAAGTGGTTCACTCTACCCCCTCCCTCCCCAAAAAGAAAATATATATATATATACGCACATAAATGGGGTGTTTTAGCGAGATCTACATTTTTGTATATTAAGATTTTGTCTATCTCTTACGATTTACGAGTTATTCAAAAGTCAGGCAGAGTAAACAGGGCTACATAAGCTATAGCCAGAAATTTCAAAATATACATTTCATTTGTCATCAAAATATCTCAAACATATGACTTTTTAATCAAATTCGTTAGAGTCATTTTCAGGAAAATCAAAATTTTCGAAAACTTTTCCATGTAAACGGTAGTTTAGGGTGAGTCAATTTTCTTCAAAATCTTCAGGGGGTCTTAAAACATATACTTCCGTGAAATCTCACATCGATTTTTTGGGTGGAATACTTCCTCTACTTACCAGCAGAGAAAGTAAAAAGGCAGCCAGGTAGAATGGGTAATACAATTCTTGGAGTTTTAGCAAGTCACACAGTAACAATCGCGTCGAATTTGCAGTTAGCGTATAGGTGAGGAGTGAAGATTTGTAGCCGAGATTTAAGTTAATAAAAGAGCGTATGTGTATAAAATTCCCGTCTTTCCTGTCGTGTTTTTACATTAGTACGGAGCTGTATAATGTGACTGATTATGGTTGGAAATTCTAGCGCCCAAAGACGTCGCACGAATTATGCAGATTTAGCGGTAACTTAAGTTTACATTTGTGCGATTAACTGGAATACATCTACATTCCGGATTATTATTAAGCATTAATTATTATTAGGTATTAATTTTAAACCGAAAAGTCCGGATACGTTAGAAGTAGCGGATATAATTCAATAGTTACCTTTTCGAGAAATGAGAATCAGAAACAGTTTCTTCAACCTAAACAGATGGAAACTCATTTCAAATAGATCATTATTATCTTCCTTTATATTTATCATCAACTTAATTGGTGTTGTTTATCCTCACACCCATCCATACATGAGATATACTGATATATGAAGGTATATATTTATACTGGATAGCTGCAAAGATACACGGAGAACAAGACTGGAGGCGGCGTGAAAAAGTGACGCACTTTAAGGTATCACTGACGGACCCGTAGCCGTGGTCGCTAGAGCCTATATCTATGATGGTCCGGTGTGTCGTGCATTCGAGTCCCGCCTCGGGCATGGATGTATATATGCGTATGTATATGTAATGTGACAATCAAAAGGAGTAAACAATCGGAGAAACTACGAAAACGAAAAAGATAAAGACATTTCTGATGTGTTGCACTCACATGGCTTTCTCCACTCTTGTACTAACTCTTCTTACAATCTCTTATTCCTCTATCTACTTCATGTTAGTCGAGATAAACATTTGCAGAAATTATTGTTAGAGTAATTTTTGAAAAAATAAAAATGTTCCCTGAAAGATATTAAACTAAAATACTAACTTTGTTTTTAACCCACTTTTGTGTTATACTTTCACAGACACACAGACAATCAGACACACGGACGCACGGACGGACGGACCACTCTCTGAAGCTGCTTTTCTTGGGTTCAGGGGGCCACAAAATATGTATTTCCGGTGAAATCTCGACAGCGAAATTTTGGGTTGAGTACAATACTTCCTCTACCTACTACATGTAACAGAGAAAGTAAAGGAGTCATTTCATCCGTTTCATTCTCTCACCTTATGAAATGGCTTACCCAGACGTTAAAATAAAATTTTAAAAAATTAAAAAAGAAAGGAAACTGCAAATGTTACGCGAATGCCATTAAATGACCCCAAATCCCATTTTACAGAGCTCTCATGAAAGCGAGTATAGCTAATGAATACATACAGACTGTAGAGATGTGTGAAACCATTACCGTGATCGTGACCTTGCCGTGTTTGAGTTTCTCAAGCAAACAGGTTCTATATGAGATAGTTCCGCTTGACTTACTTCACTCCTGGGTTCATTCATTGCTAGAACTCTGCTTGTGCTCTTATGTAACTATTTGAATTTTTATTCAATAGTCCAGCTTTGTTCATATTATTACTGATTTAATTTGAAAAAGCAACAAATATTACAATGCACTATATATCATAATAAAGTGGTATAATATCAGTGAGGTTAGTATATTTGAATGATTGCTGACGTTTTCGTGGACCAAATTTAATGTAAGCTGCTAAATCAAAGTGCACTACAGTTACATAAATATTCGGTCACATAATACTTTCCTGTATAACGCAAAGCTGTTTGAAATTATGTTGGATGTAAAGCATAAACAAAATATGATATAAATCCGGTCACTTGGGATTTTGCAGCAACGACAGGAATTCTCTGGTACCTTCTGACAAAGTAAGATTAATACACACGCCACTTTAATATATATTCGGTCACTCTTTTATACTTGCACTCGTCCGTTTAGACGAATATGAAAAGGAGAGGATCGCATCCACGTTATCTTCACTGACAAATCTGTGTTTCTGCACTGGAAGAATTAGGCAAATATTTTACTCGCCTGTTTATTAAGAACATGGTTTCTTGCAATTCGCGGTGCACCGAAAAATCAAATGGGACGCAGATGGACCCTCTAAAGCAGGCTGTTCCAATTAATATTCCAAACCCCAATAATCAATATATAACAAGTATGCTTAAACTCAAATCCTCAGAGAGATAAGTGACTTTATTTCCGATTTATGAAATGTGTGAGGAACTAATGATTTTCTATAAATTAAGAAGAAAAGGTAGACAATTCATGGGGTAAGGAAAGAAGGATTGTATTTTCCTTGTTGACGCAAAGGTCGGATGCCCACATGTATTTTTATAAATCTGAAGACTCATATCTCATATACGCCCTTGCAGTACTAAACTCTTTGCTAGCAAAGACGGAAGTCCCACATGCACCCGTTTCCTTCTTAATATAGCCTAGACAACCAGCGTTACATCACATTACATATCCGCAACGTGAAGCAATACAACAACCGCCTTTTTTTACCTTGTCGGTGGAGTGGGTCCACTTTTGTCATCCAAGCGTTGAGCCTGCCTACGCTGGCATATTACGTTCACCAGGTAGATTCCTAGATCCCTGATCTCCTTGTCAGGCCCACCAAGGATTTGATGGGATCTAGGTACATTGTCTCCATGTGGTGTGCAAGTTGGCATTACGAGGCTCAGTGCACCCAGGACCAGGCCTCCCAGCGGGGAAAAAATCCCACACCAGTACTGAGGATCGAGCCTGCGTCCTCCGCGCCAAAAACCGCCTTTACTCCACTCAAGGCTTTGACTCTTTTGACCTCAAAACTGACAATATCACAAAATTGCCGGGGCCCTCATGACCAAATTGTCGAAGGGTCCCTTAAACATGACACACTCACTCACTCACTCACTCACTCACTCACTCACCCACCCACTCACTCACTCACTCACTCACTCACTCACTCACTCACTCACTCACTCACTCTCAAAATTGCCAAAAAGGACATACGCCCTTTCGGCTCTCAACTACGACATTAAAAACGACTTAACGTGTGTGCACCAAACTTTGTAGCCACTCTTCCTTTGTACAGACATAAGATGTAAACAAGTTCAAAACATGAGTAGAATACAGGGATTTGGAAAATTCATAGTTAATTGATTTAAAAATCATAATCCTATGCTTAAAATGCAAATCCATTCCTGAGTATTGTGACTTTGGTGGGTGTAAAGTAAAGAAGACAGATGTAGTCGAGATAAAGAAACACTTTTATTTCCGTAAATAGTAACTTTGTACACTCGTTGCAACAGCAAGAAAGTCTTTACCGATTCACCAACAGCACGGCTCCGAATTCGTAACACAAGAACTACTCCTCACACTTTACCGCTATTTATATCTCCCAAGCACTATTCTGGAAACTTCAGGAAAGTTCAGTTATTATTGCGGTGAAATACAAAGCAGAAAATTCCAGAAGTCTCTATCCCTTTCTCTCTTTCGGCAAGCGCCCCAACAATGCGGCCATTCTCTGTCCCTTCCCTTCGGCTCCTTTGCGGTAGTGCCGACAATAATGCGATGGGCGACAGTATATTAAATGAAGATGCTAAAGACCCTTAGTTACGAGAGGCAGATGACAAAAGGTTTACTTATTTTGGAAACACTGTTGCCCCAAAAGACCAATATTGGTTTACTCCAAACAGCCTGAAACAGGAGTCACAACGTCGATAAATGGTTAGGATTTGCACATTAATACGATTAACAACTCAGAATGTCATTGAGTAGAGATGAACATCCTTATAAGGTATCTATAATTATTATATGTTAACGTTTACGCTTTTCTTCTTTGTACATTACTTATATACATTTCTTATATTCATAGAAAAGGTGCTTTAGGACCACAGCATTGCAATATGGCCAATATATTACAATAGCAGGAGTGCTAAAGATTTCAGAATTTTGGCGTTAAAAAGAAATGCAAATCTCGTCATATCAGATTTTTAAAATTACTATTTCATACACAGAGGAGTTAAATTATCATATACGAATTATCAGCTGGCCATTCTTTATTTTGTACAAATTAGCAGTAGGTTATCTTTGTTTAGTCAATGTCGGCAACTGTATCCCATAAATTCCTGAAAAACAATTTATCCCACATAATAATCGATTAATAATCAAAATAGCACTCTATTTCATTTTAACACGTGTGTTTTTAACAATTGTTATTTTAAGAATTAACGTATCTTTCCTAAACAAAGGATATTGGTTAATATTAAAAATAAATTGAGATTTATTTGGGACTATAAACCGGTTTTTGTTATAACAAGAGAAGATCGAAATACACGTAATTCTTGGGTTTCATTTTCTTCAGTTGGCAGTGCTGAGTAAGTCGAACTACACTATACTCCATCCGGCCTTGAAGTGTGCGGATATCAACAACACTACTCCGCAACACAACTTTTAGAGCGAGTGACAGTAAAGCCTATTAGTATTGCGTGTTCGCGCGTGCAGCCTGTAAGACGGGTTCAGTTCTTCGAAGCAGTGTACAAAAACATAAAAGCAGAAGGCTTCTAAAAAGTGATGAAGAGACTACCGTATTAAATGTGTTTAACCTTTTCTTTCAACGTTATGACATCCTGGCTGTGAAAGACGTCACCCAGTAGACGTCTGAAGCAGCTATATAGGTAGTGTATCTCTGAATACTGCTTCAAATGTGAGAACAGAAATTAAACAAACAGGAACTGTAAAAAACCCAAAAAGAACACAGAAAGGCCATCTAGTGTTTTAGGGCAAGTGGATGTTTCGTTAAAAGTTTATTTGCTTTGAAGTGCATGGTTTCGTTTTAAACAACGAGCCTCCTGCTATAGATAAGGTACTTTCTTTAGTGAACAGATCCACACTTTGCTGAAGGAGATTGGGTTTCAGTTTGCAGAAAGAAACAAAATTAATGCGATAATTGAGCAGGAAGACATTGTGGTGTGCAGGTAACATCTGAGGTAGGTGCTGCGCCTCTACCTGACGACTCAGATTAGTGTGTTTACTCACAAAATTATATTTCATAACCTTTTTAGCCACTTTTTTTTAATTAGTTAATTTAGCTTATTTAGTAAGTATAAGCCTAGTGCAATTCTAATCCCCGCAGTGCTGCAATGAAAGATGACGGTTGCGATAAGTCAGACTTAAACAGCTGAATGTAACACGTGCCCGTTGGCGGAGTGATACAATCACATTGTTTATGTGCAAACCCGGAGTGAGTATAATCGAAATGCATATATTTTAGGTTATTCTTTTATAGAACTTAACATATTCTGATCATACATTTGTGGTATAGTATTTGCAGTCATATTTTATTTATTATCCTTTATGTTGCCACAATAATCCTTATTTTTGAACTCATTGCAGAGAAGCCAACCGATAGATTTTAAAACAAAACTCTGTTGAGACGGCGTATTATAACCAATCAATCAATCAGTCTATGGGCGCCATTGTATTTATCGTGTGTGTCGTTTTGTCTTGAGTTGTTTTAGAGCATTATATGCAGTTATAGTCACTATTGTTATTTTTGTGTTCACACACAGTGCATAGATTATGATATTTAGCGTTCGGAAGTGATTTTATCCAAAAGTGTTACTTGCAGGACAAGATTTTCCGAAGATGAGCAGGTTCATCAGTGTTGTGTTGCAACTATGTTCAAGTATTATTATCATTTGAAAGCATGTTACTTTACTGTAGATATAATGCTTTTACTATATAGATAGGCAGTACTGCTTTATGGTGTAATGTCCACTGCAGTTTAGTGTAATGTTGCCATATTGAATCCTAGGACTGCCAATAAGCTGTTTCCCCTACATTACTGTAGTTGAATCATTTCGGAGGGGGATTTATTTAATGTTTTTCTCTTATTTACAACATAAAATTTTTAAGTGAACTTTTCTACGGTATAGTAGTGTTCAAAATCGCTTGAGGTGTTTACATAATATTCTTTTACGTACCAAAATGATGAGACGTAATGTATATTGGTGAATTTTACGTTTATTCTATGTATGAAATCAAAAGATTATTACAAACCTAGAAGATGTCGCTGTTTGCTTTAGCATAAAAGTCAAGACTGGAAGAACAAAGGGGCATTTTAAGTTCATAAGGGGAGTTATATTGAAAACTCACTGACATTTTATCGGTTATTATTTGTTCAGAAAAAATGTTCCAGAAGATTAACTTCCAATACTAACACCGTAGAATGAAAGAACAGGAAAATGAAAAAGAGCGAACATTTAACTGCTCTCAGTTTTCTTTGGCTTCTCCGCTCCGCGCTCCTCAAGGGTCGATGCTCTTTTCACTCTGTTGAGGAAAGGGAATTGCTCTTCAGAGTTGGCCGCTATTCAAACTATCGTGCGTATAATTCTAAGTTCATTCAAGAGAACATCAATTATTGTTTCATTCTTTGAAAACTCTTTATTTTCGCCGGCAAAGCCCCAGGTTTTCTTTTCATTGGGCATTTCTTTAATTCGTTCCTACCTTTATTCAACTGTAAGAGCCCTTATAAGTAAATCTATTAGCTGGCTTTTAATCACCCTCTTTTTAACAGAACTACGGTAAAAGTTGGACATACGATTCTTCATTCCTACCTTGTACAATGTATGTACCTTTCCAGAGGTTCTTATGTGGCGAGAACGTGATTTTGGTAGTAAGTAGACGGAGTTTCTCAACCTGTATATGCCAGTCAAAGAAACTTAGAAATGGAGACAAATCCTTATTCATTTTCGCAGGTCATGATGAATTTCATTATGATCTAGTTTACGACCAAAATCATAGGCAAGGATGTGCTATTTTGAATTGATCAAACAAGGACATTTTCTTAGTTCTTAACTATCCGAGTTGACTTCGCTGTAACTGTGAGGTCACATATGGGAGGTTTCGGGTTAAATCAACGTCGATTGCCCACTCTGATCTTGCACTTTTTACGGTCTTCCGTGGACGGTAGGCAAATTCTGGGCTGATTTCTCATCTGCCATGATTTCTTTTCCCTCAGTTTTCTTTCATTCCGTTTCTTTCTCACGTATAAGACGCGCTTTTAGATTTCATCGCATGAAGTGGTATCCGACAGACGGTGCGAACGCTTGCTTCAAGAAAAGGGTGTTAGCCAAGGACATTAAAAAGCTGCCTAGTTGAACGGCTCGTTAATCTCCCCTTCTGTGCAGGTCTGTGGGACCGGTCTTCCAGACAGGAACTGCTAGGGGCGTGAGGTGTCCTCCTGGCCTTTTATGTATACTCGACATTATCTTGTTTAGAATTATTGTCCATAATTCCTCTGTATGGCATCGACGTTATGGTGTAATGATTTTACCGTCTTTACTGCTTACTTCTAGTAACCAGGGGAAGTATTGCATTCTAGCCAAAACTTCGACACCGAGATTTGAATCCGGTAGGTGTTTCCATGCAACAAAATTTCGATCGATCCAACTTCTAAGAGAATCATATCCAAGGATTCAGTTCGATTTGAATCCGCGTTTTCATGCAGTATTCAATCTGGAATGAGAACTCAAATCGATTTGATTTCCCCATGGGAACGTAATAGCTACATATAGAGGCTATGCAGCACTTCAGGAATTGGAACACTGTCCTAGGGGGGGGGGGGGGGGAGGTCAGATGTTCCGCCAGTGTTTCACTCCTTTTGCATGAGTATTTCTCATGCGTTATTAAGAATAGCCGAGGCTGTATGAATTTATAATTATAAGGACAGAGATTGATCATGGAAATCTTATAGATCACTTACATAAAGTACTGCGAGGGATGGGGGGGGCGGGGGGAGGAGTGAACAAAATGAATTAAATATTCCCGCGACCGAACTTCCCGACTCATGGCTCTTTTAGGGAGGGGGGGGGGGGGGTTCACCAGGTGGCTAGGCACATGCTGGGAAGGCTAATTACATCCATCGTATTTCCTGTCCCTACATTTCACTTCACTGCATTTCACCTTCATGCTTGGTTATTTCAGGGTTGTAGATAAGTGTCGGCGAGAGTTCCGACGTTACATGTCAGGGAAAAAGGATGCTTTCTGTAAATCTTCATTCTCCAGATCAGAGGTGGATTTCGAGTCCCGGGCCTCTAGTGGGATATAGCTTTCAGGGGGCAGGAGCCCGTTGTACCAGCTGCCACATAAAGTATCATTTGCAGCTCTTGATGTTAAACTTATGCTTTCGCTCATGCGTTGTATGCTCACCCTAGTCATAAGCTGAAGGATATACTCTTGTTGCACGAATAACTATTTCTTCTTCTTCTTCTTTACTTCATGGCATAGGCAGTCAAGTGCCTGTTCCGCCTTCAAAGCACTCCAGTCATTGTTTCCTGAGTCTGCCCACCAATCTCCTACCTTTAGGATGATTATGCATCATTAGGAAATCTGGTATCTGGCATTCATTCGACATGTTCCTTACACTTTTGTTTGTAAGCTTTTAGCCTGTCATTTATATTAAAAATTCCTAACTCTTCTCTTATACCTTCATTTGTTATTAAGTCTCTTTTCGTACATCCCTTCACACTTCTTAAGAATTTCATTTCTGAGACCTGTATTTTACTTTGTTGCTTTTTAGTTACTGTCCAACTTTCACTTCCATATGCTACTATAGGTGGAGTCATAACTTTGTAAAACTTTAATTTTGTTTCTTTACGTACTCTGTTTCTGAATGTTCTATTTATTGTTCCACACACTGTTTGAAATTGTCCACGTCATAAGCTGAAGGATTATACTCTTGTTGTACGAATAATTTTTCTCTTCCTAATGCTCCAGAGACTTTCTGGTGCACTTTTTATTACAAAGAGAAGCACCGCTGGATGATGGTTTAAACAAGACAAGGACGTGCGAGATTGGATAAGGCTATGAATTCTTTAGCAGCCTAAATGCTTTTACAAGAATGGAACTGACCATTTCATGCCCGGACAATTCTGTAAAATAATGGCTTTGTAAAATAGGACTAAAATAATGAAATTTCTTAAAATATATATTTCACAATAAAAAGCGTGGATTGTTAACTATATAAGCATATATAATTTTCGTATTTGGCGCATTTGAACTCCAAAATCAGAGAACAATGATTGATAAATGCATTTTGCTATCTTAATATTTCACTGATGCAACTTTTTACTTTCTCTATTTACCTATAAGTTTCACCCAAAGGTTCGATACCGATATTTCACCAAAAATAAACATTCTGTGACTCCCTGAAACCAAACAGAGCATTTTTAGAGAAATCTGTCTCTCACTGTGTATGTGCGTGCGTGTCTGCAAAATACGGAATTTGGCATTTATGTTCAACTTCAAAAGACGCAACACGAACATTTTTAAGACAATCTCCCACTGTAAACTACGCTTTAGGTGAAAAGTTGTTCCTTTTTACTTTCTCTACTACGTATAATAGTAGAGGAAGTATTGTATTCCACCCAAAAAGTCGATGTCGAGATTTCACCGGAAATATATGTTTTGAGGCCCCCTGAAAAAAAAAAAAAACCATTTTTAGAAAAAGGTCGGTGTGTGTGTCTGTCAGTCTGTGGACAGCTTTAACGCCAATTCTTGGAATAGTTCAAGAATGAATTACATCTTCTGATGTAATTAAAATTCGTGTTAAAGTATTTATTGGTAATGTTGTTCGGTTACCTACTTCTCAAAAACGAAAAGTCCGTGAAAAATCAAATTTGGCACTTACGTTTTTAATGTCTTTCAAGGATGCAACACGAAGATTTTGAAGAAAATTGCTTCACCCTAAGCTACCCTTTACATGGAGAATATTTAGAAAATTTTGATTTTCTTGGAAATGGCTCAAACGATTTTGATTAAAATGCCATATGTTTAACATATTTTTATGACAAATGAAATTTATATTTTGAATTTTCTGGCTATAGCCTATGCAGTTCTGTTTACTCTGGACGAGTTTTGCATAACTGGTAAACCGTTAGAGATAGACCAAATCATACTATACAAAAATGTAGATCTTGCCAAAATACACAATTTATGTCCAGATAAATTTTCTTGTAAGGTGAACCATTTCGGAGATATTCCTTGTTATATGTGTGCGTTTCAGAAAGCATAACTTTCGTGAAATGGAACATCGTTGTTCAGTTTTTTTATGTTAAGCGTGCAAAGAGAACAGGATCTCAAAGCTTTAAAAGATTGACTATTGCTCAAAGCCTACTCTATTTCCATATTCCCGTTGTTCCCGTTCCATATTCCCAGATAATTTCTGCAAATGTGTATCTCAACTAACACGAAGAAGATAGAAGAATAAGAGTTTGTTAGCGTGGTTAGTACAGGAGTAGAGAAAGACACGTGAGTGCAACACATCAGATGTTTTTTCTCGAATATAACTCTAACGATTTTGATTAAGAGACGGTGCCATGGCCGAGCGGTTAGACTGTTCACCTACCACCTAGGCGGCCCGGGTTCGATCCCAGAGATCCGCGTGTAGTATTCGTGGTGGACGAAGCGGCGTCTGGGCGGGTTTTTCTGGATTCTCCAGTTTCCCTCGCCACTCATTCCACCAATTGCTCCATACCAGCTTTCCAATCATCGATTTCACCTGCATTTCATATCATCCTCTTCCTCACTATCATATCTGGTGCTTCCACCAGCTTCTAGGTTTTCACTCTGTCCGGTCCATAGGTCCCTGTGCTCCCCGACAGGCGTCTGACCGTAGGCATTGGCTTGTAAGTCCTATGGGGTGCAAGTCCTATATAAGGGGAGAATAGTCAGATAAAGAAGAGGGAAAGGCTTTTGATTAAAATATCATAATTTAAGATCTATTCATGACAAATAATTGCTATCTTCAATTCAACTGCACAAAAACTTAGAAGCCCACCCTTGTTGTATAAGATGTCCACCTCTATTTAACAGGTCCCGAGTTCCAATCTCTGTTAGGGTGAATTACCTGGATAAGGTTTTTGCTTCTCTTGAAATATTAATGTCTAGGGAAACTCTAAGCTGTATGGACCCCGGGCTCATTTGAGCATCCACTCACCCATTTCATTCATCGTCTGAT
Source organism: Tenodera sinensis (assembly GCA_030765045.1). Lineage (NCBI taxonomy): Eukaryota > Metazoa > Arthropoda > Insecta > Mantodea > Mantidae > Tenodera > Tenodera sinensis. The sequence continues at coordinate 164,549,253 of CM060961.1, read as the reverse complement.
ATGACCTAAGCGGTCACAGGAAATTAATCCTTTAAGAATACCTACGTAGATCTCGTTAAAGTACACAATTTATGTCAAATAAATTGTTTGTGGAGCAATCCATTTAACATATTCCTTTTTATTGGTTTAATTTTAAAATACTTTTACTACTTATATGGTAAGTCACTATTTGAGTTTTGTCATTGGTCATACAAAGAGCATATGATTTAAAACCCATCATATTCGCTTTTTAAAAATCTCATTCGCTTTAGCCCACTGTGTTGTTCGTGTTGAACAAGGAAATATGTGTACTTGTAGAAAGTGAAGTCATGTCTGGAATGCCAGGTTACTTTAACGGCAGAGAACAACTGCACGAGCACCAAATAAATAACTTGCAGTTTTCTGTGTGTGTATGACTGTCTGTATGTATGTAGGCGCGCATGTATGCGTTCCAGAATGACTCTTTTTTGTTTTTTGTCCGCGGGGGTACATGTGTAATGCAGATTTATCTCGATTAACAAGAAGTAGATAAAATAATACGTTTTTGAAAGACTAGTTTATAAAGAAAATCATGTGAATGCAACACATTAGATTTTTGTTGATCGATATAAATTTTCATCACACATTTACGCATCAGTTCTCGTGGACATTATAGATTGGATTAGATTAGCCATATGTGGGTTGTTTAAAACCTTGGACTTCTCTTCGCTGCTACCTAGATTGCAGGGCGGGTGGGAAGTAATTATCTAGGTATCATCAAATAACTGTTAACTTTTTAATATTGGTGGAATAATTTTGGAAATAGCGCATACAGAACATTAAATAGGATAGTGACTGTTTATACCACGTAGTAGCGACGGTGGCCGCGAGAGGTGATACATTCAACAATAACGAAGATGGCCGATCGCCTTACAACAAAGGAACGAACAGAGACTGCTTTTCGCTATGAGGCGTGGAATTTGATTTTTTATGGGGCTGGGCGAAAGAGGAGGTGTACCGGAAGAAACTTCGCACGTTGCACGAATTGGAAGCACGGATTCAGGAATTTCTTATCAACATCCCACACAACTTCCTCCAGAAACTGTGGATTCCATTCCATTCTTGATCGTTTTAGAAGATTGGTTAGCGCTGCAGGTGCCTACATCGAAATTTAATGGAATTTAAGGTGTGCAATCATATTCTCACATAACAGTGTTCATACTGTATTAATTTCAAATAAATAACTCTGCAGACATAAAGATTATACGTCAATTTCAATACCTAGTTACTTCCCGCCCAGATATATCTATTGAGAATACCCTGATCTATAAGTCCCAGTTTAATTTAATCCTTTTAATATAGCCTATAATTTTCTTGGCAGTTTGTCCTGGGAATGGGAAAGCAAACTCCAGGTGCCGTATTCTTTGTTGGATAGCTGATTCGCATTCGCAAAGTACTTATATGCCCCACCGTTTCTTTTCCGTCTTAACAGAATCTACATATGTTCACCTCAGATTTGCCCATCTTATAGAGATAATCTCTAAGAGGGTAGTGTCCAGTAAAGAGACCATTTAAAGACATTATTAAAGGCCGGAGAGAAGTGCAGTCGCATGCGATACAGGTTAGCTGGACGCAGAGAATGAATGACGTCAGAAGTACAGCACGGCTGCCAAATGTGCAAACAATTGCCACTGTAGAAACAAGAATCGAAAACAACGTAACGTGGTACTCTGCGAACTAGTGAAGCATTGCTTTGCAGGTGTTTGCAGACGCGAGGTCAAGGTGTAGCTTGTATAATGCGACCTTTTCATTTCTTCTCGCAGTGAGCTGCAGACGTGGAGTGGTAGTGTTCTTCCATGGTCAGGCTGTACCTACCTGCAGTTGTTTACATGCGCGAGCCATAACGTTAAGTCCATGTGCAGTATACCTATGGAAAAAACGCACACGTCTCCGGCCTTTAGACATTATATATGTATGTTGTGACTAATTTCTGGGCGAATATTCTCTCTTACAAATTTAACTGAATAAGTTCTTTTTTCTTTACCTGATTAGCTTCCCCTTATGTAGGACTTACACCCCCTAGGACTTACAAGCCAGTGCCTAGGGCCAAACGCCTATCGGGAAGACTTGGAAGCATGTGGTCAGCCTAGCATTAGGTATGACATTGAGGAAGAGGTTGATATGAAATGCAGGCAAAATCAATGAATGGAAAGCTGATTATGGAGCAATTGGTGTAATGAGTGGCGGGGAAACGGGAGAATCCGGAGAAAACCCGCCCAGACGCCGCTTCGTTCATCACGAATACCACATGCGGGTCCCTGGGACCGAACCTGCATGGTAGGCGATCGGTCTAACTACTCGGCCACAGCGCCGCCAACCAAATAAGTTCCATAATGGATATTCAAAGTTAATTTTGGTATGTTCAGTAAAAATATAATGCAAAGTTGGCAATATTAGTTTACATGTCAAGCTTATTACATCATTTATTTACTTTGTTTAAAATGATTTATTATAAAATGCATATCACTTTCCGAACTTTTAATTTGCAGTAGCTTCCATCACAGGAGGGTACATACAGATATCGAGCTGGGAAAGAAAGATTAAACAGTGAGATCTAAACTTATGATTGTGGTTTTAGTTTGCATGGCAATAGTATTAAGACAAGATAAATTATTTTCACAAATTACTTAAATGTTCACTTGTACTGTTTATTATTTGATTAGAACATTCTTCTTGTTCATGTGGCAAATAGCTCTTACAGTCTAGCTAGTGGTAGTGACGATAGCCATTCTTCTCTGCTTTCGGCCTTTCTCCTCCATCCTCTAATCCCCATACTTGACTAGAACATTAGTTTCATTTAAAACACTTAACAATGATCCACAGTGTAGGCTGCGGTATAATTCAAATTATTTGACTGAAAGCAACAATATACTCGTATAAGATTAATAATAATAATAATAATAATAATAATAATAATAATAATAATAATAATAATAATAATAATAATAATAATAATAATAATAATAATAATAATAATAATAATAATAATAATAATAATAATAATAATAATAATAATAATAATAATACTAATACTAATAATAATAATAATAATAATAATAATAATAATAATAATAATAATAATAATAATAATAATAATAATAATAATAATAATAATAATAATAATAATATCACTTTTTTGTAATATAGACTCCTGCCACTATTTTCTTCAGGACTTCCTATGGGTGCGAACTTTATGAAAAATGCATATATAGAGAATGTGGTATAACATGAATATAGGTATTGTAGTAAACAACTTTGTCTTTGAACCATGCTACTTCTAACTGCTCATACAAGTGAAAAAAAATATAAGTTGAACCTTAGCCTATGAGACACGTTTATGCTTTAAAGTTATAAATTACATTTATACATGCAACATTTAAATTCAAGTTCCATTTTGATTATGAGAACAGATATGCAAGTTTAACTCTTGGGAATAGATGTAGTGAATAATAGTCGTCGTAATACATTCATCTTAACTTTGCTTATGAATTAATTGAAAATAGATTGATTTTCTGTTGTTAACTATGCCCTTCGTCTTCTGTTATCTTCTATCTCTAATTGCCTTCCAGTTGTGGATAGTTCTGCACAGCTGATGAGCGATGACATAAACAAACAATTGTAAAATATAATCAATATATATTTTTTCCTTTTGAAATCACAGGAGGGACAAAGAAATATGTTTATATTTTATTTAACAATACATTTTACAGAACATTTGACTATGTTAACAACTCAGTCACTGGTAATTCCACACTCTTGATTTTTTCTCTACTTGTACGTGCACATATTTTACACACAAATACATAAATCCAGCTGCTCAATAAAATTGTAATGGAACGCTAACGACGTTCTACCAGTTTCAGCAACTTGCAAGATACCTACATACATCTATTTAAATGCAGTATTACCGTTTACTACCTATGTACTTTTATAGTACTTTTATAAATGAGTATCATACACAAGGACGGAATGCCAAGCAGTTCATCATCTTATAACACAGTGCGTCCATTCTCTATACACCAATATGTCAGTTTGTAAATCCTGCCTTATGAGCACAAAATTGAAAGAAATAAAAGTTGCACTCGCTTTATTAAAACAATGTCCATGGGCCTTTTAGTACTAAATGTCAAAGACTTCTGATATAATTATACGAGGAGCATTTCTATGTCTGAAAATGTTTGGAGTAAGATTATGGGAGAAATAATTTTAAGCTTCAGATATACATTTCAGTACTAACTATGCACAGCCGTCTTCAGAATTGGCGCTTAATTACGAGTATGATGGAAATTAAACATTAACTCTAAATATCAAATGATGGTGGTTATTAAGACTTATTAAACCGAAAAGAATGCAAAATGTTGATATTTTCATGGCTTTATACAAAATTTCACCGACTTATCACATTAAATACTGTTATGAAATGTTTACTTCTAAACAACAAATGTATTCAGCCAACAACGATTAGCAGGTATCAAGAAGGCGTACAATTGTGTGATTAAAATTAGTCTAATATACCCCTGAGATACCGTAAAATATAGTGGATTGCGAAAATCACCCCTTATGGTAGTGCCTAGTCTCTTTGTATCGCAACTCATTCCACAAACTACAAGTACCTCTGTTTTCAGGTTGTAGTCATATCGAAGTTAGCCCCTTAATATCTCGGTCTGCTTTAAGTGTGTGTATTTGTCTTTTGTATTTTAATCATTAAACTACGCTATACATTTTATTTCACCTAATTAAGGACATTTTTGTCATTCAATTGGAGCAAATGGAAATGGACATTAAGTTGTAGAATAATTGGTGCATTTTATGTAATTTGGACACTTAATTGTGATATTAGTCTAATTTTAAAATTCATTGTACTCAAAGAATCTTTGGACACCTTCTTGTTTCTGTGGCCCAGCAGGTAATATTTCAGTAGTGTTATGCATTAAAATTTTAATTCAGTCTGAAGTGTTGCTTTAGTGGTTGCATTGCGACTGTCAACTCTTTTTGGTTGGCTTCCACAGAGAGAGGAAGCACCGCTCTTTTCACAGTACCAAAACAAGTATTTGTTGAAGGGGCCCCTAAATGTGTGGCTAGCAATATAAAGGGCTATAGGATTTATGCATGAATTGGCGAAAAACAGATAATACATGGCATAGCTTAAAGCCAAATACTTCTTTTCCACTAGGTTAATCACCCGCAGAGCCACCAGGAAGGCCCACAGACTGTATGGTAGGTAGGTGATGGCAAAGGCGACTGCTAGAGCAGTCAGTGTGCGAGCACTTCTGTAGCGAGCAAGGTCTCTACTTTCGTTTCTTATTGTCCCAGGCATCTCGCGCACGCTTTTTCTAAGTAGATTCGCAGTCAGAACTCCAAAGATTAGTACCAGTATTGGAGGAATAAACACAATCAAGGGATAGTATCCATAAAGCATCAGTGGAGGAATGTCGAAGTCATCGCACCATTTATGGTTCAGTGCGACGAACCTTAGTGGCACTATCACTCTTAAGAGGATGGCGAGAATCCACAGTGCCAGTACATAGGCGATGGTCGCTGTTTCCGAAAACTGCGTCTTTTGCCCCAATCGTGTGAAAGATGTATACACTGCCCAGTACCTCTGCACACTGAGGGCTACCAGAGAGAGGGCACTCAGGGTCATAAAGCAACTCCGAGCCATGTTCATCAACTTCCCGAGCTCAGGCCACCGTGTAGGATATGTATCCATGTAAGAGAAAGGTGCTATCGAAATGTTGCATAAGTCAGCTAATGCTAAGTTAAATACCATTATATTTGGAGCCGTACGGATCTCCTCATGACGAGCGAAAATGAGCAATAAAGTTCCATTCCACACCAAACCAAATAATATAATAATCGCAAAGATGGGGGGATTCACGTAAATTCTGAATTCTGCATCTACTACTAGGAATGATACCATCTTCTCGTATGCCCATCTATGCCTCTCAAGTCCAATTGAAATTGTTTCGTTGTCTGTATCATTTACAAAATAAAAGTACCTCTCCACTGTGGAGAACTGCAGGAATTCCTTCAAACTGTGAGCATAGGTGATGTTGAGATTTCTCAATGCTTCCACAGAATAAACCAGCCCCCAGTAATTTGAGAAGTAGAAATCTTGATCAACAATAAGATTAAATGTTTTCGGACACTCCTGATACAATTCTACGAAATCTAACAAACTGCTGGTATCATTCAGTCGAGCAACAAGCTGAAGGTAGTCCTTTGCTTGATGATGTAGCTCCTGAAGGCGTTTCTTGAACACCGCAGCATTTCCTTTCAGAGGAGATTCTTTCATTACGGCAATCCAGAACATCCTCAAGAGAAGGTAGTCGGACATTGCCTTCTCTGCTTGCAATCCCAAAGACTGATCGTTTGTCTCCAAGAAAGTTTGCATTCCGTCCCAGGCGTATACTTCAAAATTTGTGAGGTTTCTATCTAGAATTTTCATGCAGTGATCAGCATCTAGGTTTGTAGCACTCTCAGGTGAACCTTCCAGATCCTGTAGTGACATGCACCTCATAAAGTACTGATGAAACGGCTTCATCTCAAAAGTTGCAGGTTCGTCATAATAAGCAGAGAGCATTGGTGAATGAAGCTGTAAAAAATTAAACACAGTCACTTACTCAACACCCTCAGAAACTTAAAAGTGGTTTGAATATTAAAGTAAAATTAAAGCATTTAATGTTCTTGGAAAGGAATCAAATTGAAATGGAACTCAGTAGTAAGTAATTTAAAAAAATATTCCTGTAATAATTTAGTGCACATAAGAACAACACTCGCTGACTAAATTAGCTATCACGTCCTACATTTCAGGATAGTTATTTGGAAAAAATTTGATGTGTTGCACTCACATGACTTTCTCTACTCCTGTACTAACCATTCTTACAAACTCTTATTCCTATATATTCTTCGTGTTAGTTGAGATAAACATTTGCAGAAATTATCTTATTGTTTATTTCCTTGTAGGTGCAGGGGGAATGTTAGAATACAGTAGGCTTTGTGCGATAGTAAAATATTGCATGGCTAAGATACGAAAAAATGAATAACGATGTTCCATTTGACGAAAGTTTAATTTTTCCAAAACTCACACAAATATCAAGGAATATCTCAGAAATGGTTCCTCCACAAGCAATTTTATTTGGACATAAATTACGTGTTTTAGCAAGATCTACATTTTTGTACAGTAAGATTTGGTCTATCTCTTACGGTTTACCAGTTATGCAAAAGTCATCTAGAGTAAACAGAACTACATAGGATATAGCCAGAAAATTCAAAATATACATTTTATTTCTCATAAAAATATATTAAACATATGGTATTTTAATCAAAATCTTTAGAGCCATTTTCGATAAAATAAATTTTTTTGAAACATTTTGCATGTATAGGTTAGTTTAGGGTGGAGGAATTTTCTTCAACGTCTTCGTGTCGCATCCTTAAAAGGTATCAAACTTAAATACCAACTTTTGTTTGTAACCAACTTTTCGTTTTTGAGTTATGCTGTCCGGGCACACACACGGAACTTTTTCTAAAAATCCTTTTCTTTTTTTTTATTCAGGGGACCTCAAAACATATACTTCTGGTAAAACTTCGACATCAAATTTTTGGATGGAATACAATAGGTATTTCCTCTACTTACTATACGTAGGTAGTAGAGAAAGTAAAAACAGTTCGATTCAAGGAGATAAATTCAGTGATACGATATATGACTTGAAATGGAATGTTGTAGCACTTTAGGGTTGGTACAAATGAGGTGAAATAAATATGCGCTTGTATCAATGATGAGCGGGTCATTCTGTGAGAATAATATTTCACTATTTAAATATAAAAAGGTAACATAATTCTGTATACGATAAAAATAAAGTTAACATAATCACAACATCCAATGCAAAGAAACAGTTAAAATTCTTTCATTCAATCAGAAACTTGTAAAAACGCGTATATTTTTTATGTGCATTCCCTGGAAATTACTCTTTCCTGGAACATTTTGCACTTCCCTTACCATTACTTGTTGTCAAGCTTATTGTTTAGTTAAAACTGAAATAAACAAAGATGAATGAGTAATAAACAGTAATCGTTAAGAGTTTGAGATTTATTGCATGAGAACCCATGTCACTTTTAGAGTTTGATGCTTGTATAAAATAAACTATGGTTGTAGTTCACCTCGTAGACTAAGTGTTTTGTAGCTTTAGTGATTTCTGGAACGTTATCGTTGTTTGTTTACATTTTCCACTGTTTTAGCATTGCAACTGAACTATTAAGGTGTCTCCTGAATTCATACACAGAATTTGCAATTAAATGGCTAGCCTAGTATTTAGCATTATAAATATTATTATTATTATTATTATTATTATTATTATTATTATTATTATTATTATTATTATTATTATTATTATTATTATTATTATTATTATTATTATTATTATTATTATTATTATTATTATTATTATTATTATTATTATTATTATTATTATTATTATTATTATTATTATTATTATTATTATTATTATTATTATTATTATTATTATTATTATTATTATTATTATTATTATTATTATTATTATTATTATTATTATTATTATTATTATTATTATTATTATTATTATTATTATTATTATTATTATTATTATTATTATTATTATTATTATTATTATTATTATTATTTCACAAGCACGAGGCTAAGTAGGTAGAATTTGCCTCTGTGCATGTTTCTGTATTGGTGTCTGCGAAACAGTTGCTTGCTACGAAGTGAAATTTGATTACGCTATTTGAAGCTTACAAAATCCTTGAAAATTAGAACATAAAATGTATAAAGAAGCATTAAATTGTTTACGATTAATTCAGTACCAGATATGTTCAGTATAAAAAGAAAACAAAATCACAAGACTCGTATATGAATTATAAGATGAAATAAGATTGTAAAATATGGTCTGATAAGTTATAAGAATTAATACTTTGTTAAAGGAGATTAATAGATAGTAATCTTCAAAAATAGTACACGCAGCAAAATCTAACATTTTAGCAGCCAAATGATCGAAAAAAAAAATCACATGTTTACAATGGTTTCTTTCCAAAAATTTTGAAACCCTCTGTAAAAGCTGAGTAATGATTGCATCATTTACATCTTCTACTTTCTATATTACCTAATTAACTGTAGTAGAGGTGCATTGCATTCCACCAAAAAAACTGGATGCCGAGCTTTCACCGGAAGTGTATGTTCTAAGCTGTGTGTGTGTGTGTGTGTGTGTGTGTGTGTGTGTGAGTGTGTGTTTGTGTGTGTGTTTGTGTGTGTGTGTATGTGTGTGTGTAAACAGCACAACTAACAGATGGAAAAAGAAATAAAAAAAGAAAAGAAAAAGTGTTCAAATATCAAACTTTACTTAAGTTAAGACACTTTCAAGCATGTAACACCAAGATTTTCAAGAAAATCACCCACTCGAAGTTACCCTTCTCACGGATTTTTAAAGCTATTTTTGATTTTATCAAAAGTATGTCTAACGGTTTTGTTATAAGTATGCTACGTGTAAAAATAAAATGTAGAGGTATATATTGATTTTTCTGCAAATTGCTTGTGAAGTTCGTTTCATTCTTTTGTATTACTTTTGTATGATTGGAAAACCGCAAGAGATGTCTCACTACACAGAAAGTAGATCTCGTTGAAGCACACGATTGAAGTCAAATAAAACGCTAACAATTAAGAATTTCTGAAGTATTTTTCCTTATTGATTTGGATATTCAAATAGAACTTATATTTCTTCTCATGGGAAACGTATATATTTCTTTTTGCCCATGATCATGTAAAGAGGATGAAACTTCTTAAGTCATCATATAACTATCCTCTTTTTCAAAATCTTAAGTGTTGCACCCACTTTTTTCTTCTCTTGTACAAACTATTATTACAAAAGCTTATTCTTTCATCTACTTCATGTCAGTCGAAATAAACATTTACAGAAATTGTTTTATTGCATACTTTCTTGGAAGTATATGGAGAATAAAGAAATATACTTACTGAGCGATAGTGAATTGTTTTAAGAGATGGTTGCTGACTGATTGCTTTGAGATTTCGTTCTCTTTGCATGGTCAAGTATAAAAAAAAGCGAACAGCTTCCTATTTGAGAAGAGTAAAGTATGTCCAAAAACAGGGAATATCTCGCAAATGATAGGCTCTTCAAAAATATATTTGAAATAAAGTGTGCGCTTTAAGGAGATTTACATTTCGTATACAGTAAATATTTGTGTAATTCTTGTGGTTTACCAGCTATGCAAGTCATTTAGAATGAAGGGAACTTCAAAGCCTATTCCCAGAAAATTAAAGATATATAATTTGACACGAAAATATCTAAAACATATATATGTCTTAATCAAAATTGTCAGAGGCGTTTTGAGCAAATAGAAATGTTCCAAAAATGAATGTTCCATGTAGATGGAAAATGGCATCCTTAAAACTTACTAACGAGAACTCACAAGTACGAACTTTGGTATTTAATCGAATTTTCCTTTTTGTGTTATGTTGTTCAGACAGACAGAGAGACAGACAGACAGAGAGACAGAGAGAGAGACAGACAGACAGACAGAGAGACAGACAGACAGAGAGACAGACAGACAGAGACAGACAGACAGAGAGACAGACAGAGAGAGAGACAGGCAGACAGAGAGACAGAGAGAGAGAGAGACAGACAGACAGACAGAGAGACAGAGAGAGAGAGAGACAGACAGAAAGACTTTTTCCTGAAAATGATTTTTTTTCCTTCTCTACTACTGCTTATCGTATGTAGAGGAAGTTCACCGGAGGTACATGATTTGAGACTTCCTGAAAAAGCTTCCTAAAGGAAAAGGTCTACAGGTGTGTGTGTGTGTGTGTGTGTGTGTGTGTGTGTGTGTGTGTGTGTGTGTGTGTGTGTGCGTGCGTGCGCGTGCGTGCACGGTTCTAATGATTTTGGTTAAAATACCATATTTTTCAGAAATTTTTATGAAAATTGAAAGGTGTATTTTGAATTTTCTGGGAATGACCTCTGAAGTCCTCTGGATGACTTTTGCATAACTGTTAAACCATAATAGAGAGACAAAAACTTACTATACAAAATAAGTAGATCTAGTCAAAGCACAATTTACGTCAAATACATTTTTTTTTTGTTGAGCGAGATATTTTGTTTTGTTGTTGTTTAGAATTTTCAAATATTTTCACTTCTCTTAAGTAGGAAGGCGTTATTCGCTTGAAGTGGATCGTATAATATACGTTTGTAATAAGAGTTTTTCCAAGGATAGGGGAAAGTCATGTGAGTGCAACACATTTGTTTGTATCCAGAAAGTTTCTAAACATGTATTTGCAATGAAAGATCGGTATCGAATTCTTGGGGGGAGGGGGGGGGATACAATACTTCTACTTATGGTAAATACGTAGTAGAGAAAGTAAACATCACGTAGCCTACTTAATTATTCTTATACCTCCAACGAAAGGTGTAAATACTGTGGCACCGGCCGACAACTGCCATCCAACAGCTACCTCACACCACTGTGCGGCGAGTAAACAACGTATCAATGGAGCGGACCGGAACAAAGGCGGATTATTCCACACTGTTCGAGAAACTGTTCGCGGGCCGGGCTTATTTTCGAGAAAAATACGTGATACGTCATTCTGGCCTGTATAAGCGAGTCGAAATGGTGAGAGGAGACAGTTTTTATGACGCGAGTCGTTAAGTGTTGAACGAGAAAGCTGTTAGCAGTTAGCTTTAATCAGAGTCGAGAGAAATTTGAGTGTGAATCGACTGAGAAAGTTTTGAGCATTTAGTCACCGCATCGGAGTTGTTTGTTGTGTGAAGCAGTTTTAGTGAGTGTGATCATCGAAACCAGGTGTTTGGGAGACAGAAAGACAGTGAAGTACGTGAGACAATAGAACAGCTGTGAGATGCAAGTCACGACGAATTGTAATTTGTGTTGACGATAAAACAGTGAACTGTTTTGTGATGCAGTTTTAGAAGAGGAATAAAGTGATAGGAAAAAATAACTGGACGTGTCGTTTGTAACATTATATAGTTAACGTTCATCTCGATTAACAGGAAATAGATTCGGAGGTTTCAGGTTCGATTCTCGGCTGTAGCGAGCAATTTGTCTTTATTATCATTCCCCACTTTCGCATAGTCTGCATTGACTGGGAGTATGAACATGAGAGAGAATGTGAGTGTTTCCTGATGAAAATCAATAAAAAACCAACGGTTTAAAAATCTTTAGTAGACGTTAGTTGTTTCTTAAGTCAATGTCCCCGGTATGACCACACAAGTTAAACGGAACTCAAAAGTGAAAAGTCTGTTAAATACAAAACATGATATTTAAGTTGGGGTCTTCCAAGAATACAACTTGAAAATTTTGAAGAAAATCCCCTACTCCAAACTACACTTTACATGGAACACTTTTTGTTATTTTCTATTTTATCCAAAAGTGGCGCTAAGTATTTTGATTAAAATACCACATATACAAGCTATTTTTATGACAAATGGAATATATATCTTGCATTTTCTGGGAGTAGTCTCTGAAGTCTTCTTTATGCTGAGCCATTTTTGTATAATTGGTAAACCGTAATCCATAGACAAAATCTTAGTGCACAACAATGCAGATCTCGCGAAGCACACGATTTATATCAAAATGTTTGTTGAGTTAACTGCTTCTGACATATTCCTTGTTTGTTTTGAATTTCTAGGTATTTTATGCCTTTCTCAACTGCACATTTCTATTCCGTATTCTTTTTATTTCTGTTTGTATTCTTGCAAATAGATTAGAATTTTAAAGCCGTCGCATAACGATTGGCTTTGAAAAAGATTAGGCGTTCCTGTATTCTTTTTATACCTATAACCACACGAGTAAATGAGTAATCTTGCATTAACAAAGTTTTGGTAAGAACAGTTTCCAGAGTGAATATAGAAAACAATGTGAATGCAAAATCTGGTATTTAAACTCAGCTTTTTCCGAGGATTGACATGAAGATTTTCAGAAAATTCCCCACTCCAGATTATTATTTATGTGGATATGGCTCAAACAACGTTTAAGGTATTATTTGTATGAAAAATAAAATGTCTAGGTATGTTGAATTTTCTCATTGGCCTCCGAATTTGATCGCATGTACCGCATGTACCGCCAGGGTCACTGACCACGTCCCACCATCTAGTACTGCAGTCGGTTTATGACGCCCGTGGCGGGCAGAACAGGGGAACGCAGCGGCCGGGCGCTAGGCTTTGGTACACAAAGAGCTGTTGTGCCACAGGACTACTTGGTTAGGTTAGGTCTCAAAGTCCTTTTTATTCTGAGTGGGTTTTAAATTTTTTTTTTTAAATATAATTTGTGCAACTGTGAGCCATAAGAGATACGCAAAATCTTAAGAAACAAAACATAGAAATATCGCTGAAATATACAATTTAAATAAAGCAGGTTTTACACTTTCGAAGTATTTGTTGTTACATTTCACAGGACGTCATGTGACATATCATCCTATGCGGTTCCTAATCTTCCCGCATGGGCTCGTTAGTAACCAAAGTGACATGGTGTGTGAGGTGTTTTCTTACTGCTTATCTGTACTCCACCCAAATGTCGATATCTACATTTCAACGGAAACACGTGCTTTAAGTTTTCGGATTAAAAGAAAGTCATTTTTAGAACATTGTGTGTGTGTGTGTGTGTGTGTGTGTGTGTTGTGTGTGTGTGTGTGTGTGTGTGTGTGTTGTGGGTGTGTGTTGTGTGTGCGCGTGTGTGTGTCTGTGTCTGAGTGAACAGCATAACTTAAAAACCAAAAGTCAATTTAATACCAAAGTCGATATTTAACTGAAAAAATTCCCCAACACAAACTACTTTTGCATGGAAAATTATTCTAATTTATTTTCTCAAAAATGACTCTTTATGAACCGACTCATGACTTTCATGAAATGCCAACATTTTTTTCACTTCTTTAACTAAGATTCATTACACTTTTGATCAAAGTACCATACGTATAAGATGTTTACATGACAAATACATATACTATCTTGAAGTTTATGGGAATAACCTGTAAACTCCTCTTCATTCTGAACATGTAATTTATTTCAAAGAATTTTTTTCGATCAACAGCCATTTCGGAGACATTCGTTATTATTGGTTTTAATCTTTCAGTAGGTAGGTACTTCAGTTTTTAAAGACTATTGCTATTTAGCGGTTTGTCACGATATCTTGGAAAGATTGTAGAATTTCAAGGCCAGTATATAGCGGCCCGCTTTTAAACATCTGAGAATCCATTCGACTTTTCTATTCCGTGTATAAGCTATGAAATGTATAGTTAATTATTTCTGCAAATATTAATGGCGATTAATATGAGACATAGAAAAATAAACTTTGTGGGAATATTTTATAGAAGCTATATGAAAAAATATTGGGTGGAGAAAGACGTGTGAATGTAACACATATTATTAAAGGAAATTGCATTAAGAACACTGAATTTTAGTGGGCTGAAGCGCCGTCTACATTTCGTATTTGAGAAAGCGAACGAAATAACAAGAGTGTTCCAGAGTTTCCTTTAGAAATAATCTTCGGGGGAAGCAGAAAATGAAAAGGAGGGTAGAGGGGCGCTTGTGCTTGTAATGACCATTTACAGGAATAAATGCCTGCAAAGTATGCAGACTTAAGACAATGGCGTTAATGGTTATAAAGTCGACGTCAAAGTTATAACAAAGAGAAAGGTAACAACAAAACAGATCAGTCTGGGCTTCCCTAAATACTCGACTATATGAGAGTTCTTGAGTTGTTTATGTTTACTCAGCGACTCAAAGTAGGCGTTCTGTAGTAGGGAATGCACTAAAAATCTCATGTTACACTCACACGACTTTCTCTGCTCTTGTACAAACTATTCACGCAAATCTTATTCCTCTATCTACTTCCTGTTAATCCAAATAACATTTGCAGAAATGATCTTTTTACCAATTTTCATATAGGTTCAACTGGAACAAAAGAATACAACAAGCTTTAAGCGCTAGTCAAATCTTCTAAAGATAGCCCATGTAATGTCTTTGACACTCCATTCTCTTTACAGAGCTAAGAGATAAAAAAAAACTAGAATAAAATATTCCCACTTGAGTTAAGTAAGAGTATTGGAAAATTAACACACATGAAAAAGAATATCTCGAAAATGGTCCACTCCAAGGAAAGAACGAATGTGTGTTTAACGAGATTTCATTTTCTGTGTAATAAGCTTTTGCGGTTTATATCAGCTATGCGAAAACTATTCAGAATGAGGAGGCAATTCCCAGAAAATTCAGATAAGTATACGTTTAATTTAATAAGAAAATATCTTAAACGTATGGTGTTAATCAAAATTGTCAGAGCCGTTTCTGAGAACATCAAAATGTTCATAACCTTTTCTATGTAGATGAAATTTTTTTTCCAGAAAATCTTCGTGCCGTATCGTTAGAAGATGGTGAACTTAAGTACCAAGTTTGGTATTTAGTCGACCTTTCCTTTTCGAGTTATGCTGTTCAGACAGACAGACAGATAGACGTGGGCGCACAGAGCTTTTTTTCTGAAACTGAATTTCTAGTTTCTCTATTACTTCTTACTGTAAGTAGTGGAAATATTGTATTCCACTCAAAATTCGATACCGAAATTTCATGAAAGCACATGCTAATAGACAGACAAAATCTTACAATATGTAGATTTCATTAAAACACACAATGTATGTCAAATACATTTTTGTACAGTTATCCATTTGCGAGATATTTTTTGTTATTGTTTGAATTTTCAAATTTTCGAATAATTTTCTTAAATTCACTTTTATAGGGTCACAGCTTATCGGCAGCTCCCAAGAGTTCAACATGGCCGACATTACACTAAACTTCAGACGAAAGTACCCCAAAAAGCAGTACTACCACGTACACAATAAAAACATTTCTAACCTCAAATATAATAGGGTTAAAGTAACTTGCTTTTAAACGATTATACTGCTTGTTCTACAATAACACTTTTGGATAAAATCACTTCCAAACGCTAAATATCGTTATATATATAATGCACTGTGTAGTGAACACAAAAATAACGACATTAACTATAACTGCATATAATGCTTTAAAAGAATTCAAGGCAAAACAACGCAAGCACGAGTAGTA
Source organism: Tenodera sinensis (assembly GCA_030765045.1). Lineage (NCBI taxonomy): Eukaryota > Metazoa > Arthropoda > Insecta > Mantodea > Mantidae > Tenodera > Tenodera sinensis. The sequence goes on along the minus strand of CM060961.1, from coordinate 164,533,123 downwards.
CAATGGCGTCCACAGATTAATTAGTTAATACGGCGTCTAAACAAAATTTTGTTTTAAAATTTATCAGTTCACTTCTCTGCAACGCATTCAAAAACAAGGGCAACATAAGTTGTCGTTATGTGGCAACATAAGGGATGCAATATCACCAGCTATATTCGTAACTTTACCATGGTTGTATTTTACGAACAGTTGGTAGTACTAAGGCAACCTAACAGATGGAATATTACCAAGTATAACCAGACTGCTCCATAATAGGGGAAAAATTTCAGTTGATTTTTGGGGTATCCCAATAAGCTGTGTCCTGTTGGCCATTTAAAGAGGAAGGAAGTTTAAATACATCTTATAGCGATGGGAGAGCTCTTAAGATATTTGATTATCGCTTAAAGCCTACTGTATTCCCCTATTCCCATTGCACCTACAAGAAAATCTGTAGTAAGACATTTCTAAAAACGTCCATCTTGATTAGCAAAAAGTAGACAGAATAATAAATGCTTCCGTGAAATATCGATATCGAATTTTTGGGTGGAATGCAATACCTACTGTGTAAGTGCCAGAGGAGGTAAAAATTCAAGGTGTGCATCTTGTCATAAAGATGTCTTAAACATATGGCATTTTAATCAAAATCTTACTTGAAGACGCTGAAATTAGATTCAAGTTTGGTATATGTTCGGTTTTCATACTTGAGACACACACACACACACACACACACACACACACACACACACACACAGACACAGACACACACACACATGCACGCACGCACACACACAGACACACGCGCACACACGCACGCACACACACATACGCACGCATACACATTCACCCGAACGGTTTTCCCATTTTTTATTTTAGAGTCTCAAAGAATGTTTTCTTTTTGTTAAATATCGTTATAGAATTTTGGAATAGGTTGAAATAGCTCCTTTACTTACTAAATTATATTTAGGTGGTAGAAAAAAATGATACAAATTTTAGACTTTTAGGTGTCGGCTGCCGTCAATATAGCTGAAAGCAAGATCAGTTTTTTGGTCATGGTATCGTTTCGAAGTTATGCTAGTTTTATTGTCTTTAAATGAATTTTGAGAAACAGGTAAATAATTGTTTTCCAAGTATAAGGCCATTTCTATTGCAGAATTTTTTTTGTTATTGTTGATAATTTAGGAGATCGAAAGCACATACTTTGCGTCAAATCTCTAGTGGAATTGTTTGTTTAAATGATACTTCCTCTACTTAAGTTGACGGGCAGAGAAGCTAAACATAAACAATAAGTGAATTTCTTAAAAGGCACGCAATGTCACGAAAATGGAGAGGAATATCATATTGAAATGTTACATTTTAACTTGTTCTACAGTTAAGTGACGGTGTAGGTAGAAGTTTACTTACCAGTAAAACGAGTATAATATATCCAGCCATGCGAATGTACAGCAACATTGTCACTTCTGAAAGTGATCACAAAGGACGATTTGTGAAATAGTTTGGAGTTGGAATCCGGGAGATAACCATGTGAAGATGCCGCATTCCCCACCGTCACATCGCCACTTCCTTCCGCTGGGTGACATTCACTTCCTTACTGCGTTTCAGTACGATTGCAGGTGCCTTGCTTACTCATTTATGTACGCTTATGGCTCCTCTGAGACGGAACCATACCGTAGATTTAATGTCATCAAGAATGAATGATCTAGCGACAAGCTGTAGTGCATGAAACGTGCGATCACCTGAAAGCATGCACACGTAACAGAGAGAAGCATCATTGTTTTCATTTTGTTACAGCGAATGTTGCCGAAAGCACACGATACAACCGGTTGCCGCCGTATGCCCTACTCACCATGATCATTGTGACGAGATTAGTGTTACCAACAGAGCGACACTATCTTAGAAAGTAACTTTAAAACTTTTTTGAAGCCAGGATATAAATACTAATAACAGAACAAAATATTTTCGTTTTGAAATGTCTCTTTAATAATGAAACCGGCGACTTCAAGTTTATTTCTTCAGTTTTGCAGGTGTCTTACTTTCGCGTACTCTTTCAGAACCGCGATGCTGCGAAAATTGCCAATTCCAAGGTCACGTTCCAACTATGCGGCTGCATAGTTTCTCTCCCTAGGTTACGGGATTCCCAGCCTCGAAGTACAGAAATAAACATATTGACGTGCGCAGTTTGGTATATCCCGATGTACCTTTTACCAATGTAGGCGTTTAGCAAACATGAACATTGAAAATAAAGTTACAGGACTGATCCCACAATGAACGGTGGTTCCCCAACTCCTTGTTAGCTCTTCATACCCGTGACCTCCTGCAGCTACAAACAATTTTTTAATAAGTACAGTGCAACCTCGTTAGCGTGAACTCGCTTAAGACAAACTCGCGGTTAACGCGAAGCAAATATTGACCCCTGTAGGAATACTTTATTCTTATGGAAAGTTTTATCGGTTAAGGCGAATTACGAACTCTTTTTCAGTCCCTTTTTCGTCTTCTTCTTTTTTTCTTCTTCTTCTTCTTCTTGTTCTTCTTCCAATGGCGCTACAGCCCAAAGCAGGCCTGAACCTTCTTCATCCAAAACCTCCAATCATCTCTATCCGGAGTTATCTTTTGCCAATTTTTGCATTTTAGGAGCTGATAACTGTCCTTTTTCACTGAATCATCCACCTTTTCGTAGGTTTACCTATCAGTCGCTTTCCAAACATCTCTCCTGTCATCGCTCTTTTAGATATATGCCCATGCATTCTTAGTACATGCCCTGCCCACTGTAGTCTTTTTAATCTGGCCACAGTGGACAGTTCTGGCTCTTTGAAAAGGGCATATATTTCCTTGTTATATCTCATTCTCCATATTCCATTCTCATTTATAGGTCAATAAATTCTTCTTAAGATCTTGCTTTCAAATGTGTTAATCATGTTTTCGGCCACCTTTGTCATGGTCCAAGCTTCACATCCGTAAATATCTATGGGTCGTATATGCATGTTTTGTATAATCGTATTTTTGATTTTCTGTGTATAAATTTAGATTTCAGAATTGGTAAAAGACCATAATATACCTTGTTTGCTCTGTGTATTCTGTTTTGGATTTGTTGTATTTCATCATTATTGGTTATAATTGTACCTAAATGTCTGTTTTAAATTGCTGTTCTCTATTAATTTCTGTCCTTGATTGTGTTAAAATGTGTGTTTTAGAACTGTTTACTTGTAGAGCAACTTCTTTTGATGTTTGTTCAAGTAGATTGACTATCTGTGTTAAGTCTTGACGAGATCTTGTCATAATATTAACATAATCAGTATAGGTGACTATTTGTATGCATTTATATATCAATATACCTCCTGTGTCTACATTTCATTTTCTAATTGTATATTCTAGGACTATATTAAACAAAAGTAGAGCTAGCCCATCCCCTTGTTTCAGTAGTTTGTTAACAAGAAATGATTCTGAATTAAATTTGATTGTAACGCAAACTTTCGATGTTACAGTATTTTTAAGTGTTAATTTTTTTTCCCCGAAATGAATGCAAGAAATGTGACTACATAGCTAACTACTCATTATTTACTCGTTTCTAACGTCTTGCAGATCGGCAGCCACGATTATCACCTCAATAATAACCATGTACGGTACATTTAAATAAATTCAGTAATGTGTGCATCAAGATTTAGAAACGTTTGAGAGGTAGAATTGGAACTGAAAAATCCAATGTCACAGCCGGGATACTACTACTACTAGTAGTAGTATTAATAGTAGTACTAGCAGTAATAATAATAATAATAATAATAATAATAATAATAATAATAATAATAATAATAATAATAATAATAATAATAATAATAATAATAATAATAATAATAATAATAATAATAATAATAATAATAATAATAATAATAATAATAATAATAATAATAATAAAATAACAATAATAATAATAATAATAATAATAATAATAATAATAATAATAATAATAATAATAATAATAATAATAATAATAATAATAATAATAATAATGATGATGATAATAATAATAATTAAGAAACGTATTCTATGCCAAGCGTTCTTTTAGTCGTAGCCAAATCGAGTTAGAATACTAAATAAAAATCTACAAACAGTAGCACACCAAACATGGCGAGGAGGAAACAGATAGCTCTAAATGTATAGGCAATGCTTCAGATTCTAGATCAGGAAGGGCAAGATGAGCACCCTAAGCGTGAAACGCTTTACCCCTACAATCACCTTCTATCCGGCAGGTAAACAGAGAGGTGACCCGTGACACGGTGGCGGTCATTTGGGTTTTGGATGAAACGTCCTTTGCGAGTAATCAAATGCATACTTTTTAACTCAATAGCTAGCTAGGACACTGGAGAATACGAGTGAAAGACATAGCGAGAATGTTAGATTTTTTTTTATTTACGTCCTCCAACGTAATGTCATATCGGACTGTGAATGAATGAAGCAGGTGAAATGATGCTCAAATGAGCCCGAGGTCCATGGAGCTTTAAGTTACCCGACATTCATCTTCTCAGGATACGGGAAAATCTCGGAAAAAACCTTACTCGGATAACTTACCCTAAGCGAGTTTCGCACTCGCGACCTCTTGAACGTGACGCAGACACGCTAACAATCGGGCGACACTATTAGATGGCATTGTGTGAGAAATCGCTCTCTCATCACATTACTGACTTCAGCCAAACTTTAAGTTGACATATTTATTATCTTTGTTTCGTTTTGTTATACAATAGTATTTATACAGTTCCCTTATGGTGCTTACGACGTTTAAATAGCTCTTATACTGTATTCTCAAAAATAAACGTCATAATTTATATGAAAAGTGTATTGACATTGTTTACAATGTACATCATTAGATAGTGGCGAAGCCATAATGATACTCCCCTAATTTACACGGTTGGTTTCCTTGTTGATTTCTTTTTAAATGATAGCATGTCCGGCTACAAACTAGATCAACTTAAATGTAGAATACATTGAAGATGTTCATACGAAACGCTAAGGCGTAGTAGGCTCTTCTCTAATTATCAATTTGCTAAACAGTTGTTGACATTGATAAGTATTATCAAACATGGCCAGTAATCTTCTTGCAAAAAGGCGCAGCTTGGGACAAAACACACTTTTATAGCGGAGTGCCCAAATACAAACGTGCTGCGATAGGAGTGTCGATATTGATTAAGAATAAATTTACAAGACATCAAAAATTTGGAACCAATATATGAAAATTTGATTGGAATAGATATTTTTTTTTAAAAAAATAACAATATTAGGTGTCTATGGAATAAGTGAAGATGAAAATTTAATCGTTCTTACTTAGCAACTTTACAAAAGGAGATACTGAAACTGGCCACTGTCGTTCTCCATACACCTCTTTAGGAAACTATCCGTCACTCGCCGTACTTCACATTGAGAAATGATGGTAATTTCTTGGCGAATATTTTGGTTGTCTTCCAGGGTGTGTGAGTTTATCTTGTGCGCTTTATGCACAATAGAAATAGAGATAGAAATCGCAGGGAATTAGGTTGGGGGACTGAAGGGCCCACAAATCTCTACTAATAATTCTGTCCTGAAACACACTTTCAATTGTTGCTTTCGAAAGATTGGCCATAAGAGCTGTTGTAGTCTTGTTAAAAAAAAGGAAAAATCACGCTCCCTGTATGGTAATTCTCTAAAATCTAAACAAAAGAGCAAAGTTGTATTCACATTTGGCGGGTCTCAACTTTTAACTCGAAAAAAATTGTACCTATAATTCAGAACCTAATATTGTTCATGAGGTACCCCTTAATGACGAAAAATGTGGTGTATAGTGTGCCATTAGTGGAGAAAGGTTTCTCAGAGGTCCAATAATCTCTGGGGTAACTTAAGACATAAAGTATGCAAGACAAACCCACACGCTCTGGAAGAATTAAAACAAAATATCCACAAGGAAATTGCCAGCATTTCTCAACGTGAACTACGGAGAGTGATGGATAGTTTCCTAAAGAGATGCCAAAAATATATGGACAGCGACGGTGGCCAGTTTCAGCATCTCTTTTCATAAAGTTGGTAAATCACGCCTTTAAAAGTAGTTTTAAAAATGTTGTATGGTTTCATCCCAGCCTGTCTATGATAGCAGCAGACGGCCACGAGCGCCAAGGACGTGAACAGGCAAAACGTCGCGCAGCCCGTTTGGAACTGTTTTGCTCTCCCGTTAATTAAGGACATTTTCAAAAGACAGAATGTAACATAGGAGCGATAACTGCGTTGGAAATGTAATAAGTTTCTTCCTTCCTTTTGTATGTAACCTTTCCTTTCCGATCACCTTCTATCAAGGCAGCTTCCTATCAGAAACGTATATGAGTGAATGTGTATAGAGAGATAAACAGGAAACTGTCGTAAAACAATAGCACCCGATTTTGTTTTTCTCCACTCCACAAATGTAGTTGTCGACGATTTCACTTGTTCAGGTCTCATATTTATCCCCATTTCTTCTTGTTTTGTTTTCATTTCCTTGCTGGTGTTATTGTCACGTTTCTTCCAACTCCTAAGCTACCTCTAAACACCAGAGACCCTTGAAACCGTATAGCTTACAGTTGGAATTTGTTTCAAACGACGCTGTATTCCAGTTTGCTTGGGCTGTTCTGACGTCTGTATGCGAAGCCAGTCGGTCAGTGCTCTTGTTCACTCAGCTTCGTCGGATAACCATATTCTGCATTTAAACTACTTAGGGTATAAGCTGTATAATTTTCCATATTTTCGTATCTCAAAGTGTTGTCTGAACTTTTGCATTGTACTTTCAGCTTCATTTATGCCATCCCGCAGCTTCGGGATGCATTCTACTGAGTAGTTTCACAGATGGGGTATGTATAAAGCAAGGAGTGGCGTCGTGTTTTACGTGCACAGTTTAGATTATTCACGTATTAATATGTAACTTCGAGCAGTGTCTTCGAATGGCAAATTGGCTTCCCACGTACACACAATAATTATTATTCCCCTATGCACTGCCACAATATTTGCATGCTTCGTGTCAGCTACAGCTAGAGACACTGGGAATAAATTTTTTTTACAGTTTTACATCTGTTTACTTGAAAATTGACTCACATAATATAAATAAATTAATGAATAAATAAGTAAATGAATAAATAAGCAAATAAGTAAATGAATAAATGAGCAAATAAATAGATAAATAAAACAAATAAATAAACAAATAAATAAGTAAATAAATAAATGAAATAAATGAATGAATCAATGAATGAATCAATGAATGAATAAATAAATGAATGAATAAATAAATAAATAAATAAATAAATGAATAAATAAATGAATAAATAAACAAATAAATTACTATGCAAAAGCTCAATGTTCTAACTGAAATAGTTTCTCATATGATGAGATTAAATACTTTTCATTAGGGAAAAATGCATTTTTAAAACTGCCTTTACATGTTTCAGATAAGTATACTAGTGGCATTTTATGATAAACTGAAAATGAGTTAAAGCATTGGATTGAAGTTGATATTACTTGCAGAGAAATACATTTTTGTTTTTATGAAGGTGTTAATGTTAAAATTCCTTTGCTTTTCAGCATAAATAATAATAATAATAATAATAATAATAATAATAATAATAATAATAATAATAATAATAATAATAATAATAATAATAAATAACAACAACAACAACAATAATAATAATAATAATAATAATAATAATAATAATAATAATAATAATAATAATAATAATAATAATAATAATAATAATAATAATAATAATAATAATAATAATAATAATAATAACAATAGAACTTTTAAATTTTTATTATTATTGTTGTTGTGAACCAGTGATTAAAGCAATCATCAAATGCGTATTTGAATCTTTAGTTAACACGTTTGAGATTATGTATGGAAATTTACATAGAAATAAATGTACATAGAATGTAAGGAATAAATTTCATACAAAATGCAAAACTGGGGGGAAAAACACCAGTGTCGTGCAGCCAATCTGGTTAAAATGAAGCGCAAGGGTGACTTAATCATGTATATCTTGAATTTTCTGGCTATAGCCCCTGCAGTCGTATTCCGGATTACTTTTGAATAACTCGTAAACCGTAACAGTTAAACAAAATCTTACTGTACAGAAAATGTAGATCTCGCTAAAACACCCAATTTATGTCTAAATAAATTGTTTTGTAGAGTGAGCCACTTCGGAGATCTTCCTTGTTATTTATGTCAGTTTCGGAAAACAACACTTTCGTGAAATACAATGTTTATATGTTCGGCGTGCAAAGAGAACGGAATGTCAAAGCTTTAAAAGATGTGACTATCGTACAAAGCCTACTGTACTCTAATATTCCCCTTGGACCTACAAGGAAATAAGCAATAAGATAGTTGCAATAATATTAACCGGGCTTGTGGGCCGTGGTCTATTGGGTTCCTTCTTCCCAAACGTTTCGTCTGCGACTACGGCAGACATCTTCAGTGGCGGCGAGGTCGAAGTTTCCTAGTGGAGATCTCAGCACCGACTGTGCTGGTCACCACCAGAGGTGCGGTATTTATGTCGGCGGCTGGAGGGGAAGTACGTTGTGATAGGTCCGGGTGGCCAGTGGGCTGGACTTGTACCAGTGGAGTACTACAAGGAGCTGGCGTCTGATTGGCTGGAGAGGGGTTCTGGATTTTTGTTTTTGTTAACGCTGTTTGCCATATTCTGTTGAGTTTAAGTCCTTCTTCTTTGCGATTGATATTATTTTTGTGCTTGTGTATTTCAATGGCTTCACGGAATAAGCGAGAATAGTAGTGGGATGTAGATGCCAGAATATCTGTGTTACCATATTGGATGATGTGTTCCCCTTCTTCGAGTATGGCATGTTCAGTAATTGCTGATTTTTCAGTTTGACCCAAGCGACAATTTCTTCTGTGTTCTTCAATGCGGGTTTTTATACTACGTTGTGTGGTTCCGATGTATACCTTGCCACATGAACAAGGTATTCTATATACTCCTGCGGTGGATAGAGGATCCCTGGGGTCTTTGGCGGAACGGAGTATGTTACAAATCTGTTTAGTGGGCTTGTAGACGGTGTCAATGTTGTGGCGTTTAAGTAGTTTGCCTATGCGGTCTGTGACTGATCTGATGTACGGTAAAAAGGCCTTGCCCTTCCTATTGTTTGCGGCTGTTTCTGTGATGTTGGGACCTTTACTAGGATGTAATGCTCTCTTAATTTCTCGTTTTGCGTAGCCATTAGAGTGGAGCGCTGACTCTAAGTGTTGAAATTCCTGGTGTAGAACTTGTGGTTCGCAAATGCGTGTAGCTCGGTCTGCCAGAGTTTTAATCATAGCACGCTTTTGTTTCGGATGGTGGTTGGAGTTCTTGTGAAGGTAGCGGTCTGTATGGGTCGGTTTACGGTACACCTTGTGGCCTAGTGTGCCATTCTGTTTTCTGTTTACCATGACATCCAAAAAGGGCAATTTGCCGTCTTGTTCCTTCTCCGTGGTGAATTGAATTTGTTTATTGATGCTGTTGAGGTGATCCAGAAATTCTGTCAGGGCTGATTCTCCGTGACTCCAAATGACGAACGTGTCGTCCACGTAACGCCACCAGCACGAAGGTTTAAGCGGTGCTGAATCCAAGGCAGTAGCTTCGAAAAATTCCATGTAAAAGTTCGCAATAACCGGACTGAGAGGACTTCCCATTGCTACACCGTCTGTCTGTTCATAGTATTCGTGGTTCCACTGAAAATACGTAGTCGTGAGGACGTGGTGGAAAAGCGTCGTAATGTCTTCTGGAAAAATCTCCTTAAGCTGTGTTATGGCTTCATTGACTGGAACCATGGTGAACAGAGATGTTATGTCGAAACTGACAAGTAAGTCGTTGGGTTGTAAGCTGATGGTCTTGAGTTTCTGAATGAAATGGGCGGAGTCTTTTATGTATGTGTCAGTGTTGCCGATGTGAGGTTGCAGCATCTTTTCGAGGTATTTCGCAACTGCGTACGTAGGTGAGTCAATGGCGCTTACAATCGGCCTAAGGGGTGTGCCAGGCTTGTGAATCTTCGGAAGTCCATAAAGTCTGGGAGGTAAAGCTTCACTCCTCTTTAGTTTCAGCTGATCACTGGGTGGAATGGACGAAGACTTAATCAGTTGATTGGTTTTCCGAAGAACGCGACCTGTTGGATCCCTGGAGAGCTTCTTGTAGGTGGTCGGATCTAGGAGCTCAGTCACCTTGTGTTCGTAGTCACGTTGGTTCATCACCACCGTGGCGTTTCCTTTGTCCGCCTGCAGTACTATAATCTCCTTGTTTGAGTTAAGATTTTTAAGAGATTTTCGTTCTTGAAGAGAAAGATTGCTCTTAGGTGGCTTAGCTCGTTGAAGAATTCTAGAAGATTCGAGGCGTATTTGGTCTGCTGTAGTTGACGGCAATTCACGAATACCGGCTTCAATGCAGGAGATGATCTCCTCTATAGGTAGTGCATGGGGTGTGATGGCGTAGTTCCCACCTTTTGAGAGGACGGAAGCTTCTGCGGGTGACAGTTGATGGTCTGACAAATTGACGACCGTTCGGCTTGTCTGTGCGAAGGCTGAAACTTCATTGTTGTTGTTCGAAGTGTGCCGATACTGCTTTTCTGCGCTAGAGTTCAGGCAGTCTTCATATTTCTTTTTGTGTCTTTCCGTAGTCCTGTAGTAGTGAGTGACCATTGAAGCAAACGTGATTCTGTCCACGTGATCCCAATGTTCCTTTTCCAACTTATGGCTGAGATGAAGATGTAACGACAGAAGTTCCTTGTTGTTGTGGGCTAGTTCTCGGCGGGTTTGGTGGATGCGTTCTCGAAGAAGGGCTCGTTCCGTGCGGTTGTAAATACGGTGAGATGCAGCTGTAGTTAAGACGCGTTTTTGTCGTATGCACCGAGGAATTATGCCAGTATCACGGCAACGTAAAAGAAAACAAAGTGAACAAAGTAGTTGTGATTTTCTTACTCGTAGCACTTCTAGGCGCCGAATCCGTGGATGTGTTTCCTCCCCGTAGAGGCGATTCATCAAAATTCTAAGGCTTTCACGGCCGGTGTCAATACTAGATGCAATAATATTAACCGGGCTTGTGGGCCGTGGTCTATTGGGTTCCTTCTTCCCAAACGTTTCGTCTGCGACTATGGCAGACATCTTCAGTGGCGGCGAGGTCGAAGTTTCCTAGTGGAGATCTCAGCACCGACTGTGCTGGTCACCACCAGAGGTGCGGTATTTATGTCGGCGGCTGGAGGGGAAGTACGTTGTGATAGGTCCGGGTGGCCAGTGGGCTGGACTTGTACCAGTGGAGTACTACAAGGAGCTGGCGTCTGATTGGCTGGAGAGCCAGATCACATGGGCATTCGTCGAATGGTACTCGCCTCGTACACGTCTACTTTGGACCACTGGTGGAAAACCGTGACGGCACAGCAGGACCTCTCCTCAGGGAGCGGAAAACGACGCAGGAGGAGTTGCTACTACGCACCGCCTACTACATACAGTGTAATAGCCAGGCCGGGCGCCGCTAGTTCGTCGAGGAGTGTCCTATAAGAGATCTGGCAAGCAGATTTTAGGGCACTCCAATCTGAAGAAGAGAGAAGAGAACCCACCGAGGCAGCTTTCCCGGAGCTGTCCTAACACAGAACCGGGCTTGGGCCCTCTACTGGCCTGTCTAGTGAAGGAGGCTCGCCGAGCGCTTTCACGGGCCAACCAGGAAAAGATGTCGGACGGAGGAGACTCGGTACCGACTGACAGACCAACGAGACCGCAGCCCCACAAGGTTGTAGCCAAGGGTCTGGACTCAGGTCTGGACCCGGGGTTCACTGGAACCCCAATAGGCGCGCCGCAAGGCGTCTGGCCCTCTGTGGGGAGCCGAATGGCACCTGCACCGACTCTGACACAAACACCGAGTACCAGCAAGCAGGTAAGACCTGACATGGTATTGACACCCCCGAAACCCTCAACCTCGAACCCCTCACCCGGTCCCCGAGTGAGCATCGCCAAGGCGAAAGCCAAGGCACTTACTAGGGCCAAGAGTAGGCCGAAGGTGAAGAAGGCCGTGGGCCTTGTTAATCAAGGGACTGTCGCCCCCATAACACCACCAGCTCCTGTCAACCCAACTCCAGCACTGCCGGACGACGATGGCTTTGTAGTGGTACAAAGCCGCAGGAAAAGGTCCTCTGGTTCGAGCCCAGAACGACCTTCTCCTTCATCGGGACCTGCAGCGTCCCCCCAGCACCAAGCCGCACAAAAGGCGGGAAAAATTCCGCCAATTGTGTCTGACCCCTTCCCTAATCACATCAAGGTGATGAAGGAACTCAGGGGAAAGTTAAAGGCGGTATTTCAGACAACACGACACCCAGGGCGTGTTGTCATCCGAACCACTTCCTCTGGAGACCATGCGGCCGCAAAGGAAGTGCTGAAAGCGAGTGGAATAAAATTCCACACGTATTCGCTACAGCGACCCCACGTGGTCCGCAGGGTAATTAGAGGTCTCGATTCGGAGACAGACCCCCAGGATATCTGTGCCGGCCTGAAGGACGAACACGGAATCGAACCGCGGTCCGTGGTGCAACTCACCACTACAAAGGTGAAAGAGGGGAAACCCACAAAGGTACCCCTACCTCTATTCCTAGTAACCGTAGAAAAACAAGGGGAGGGAACCCCTAAGATTGACGAGGTGACTTGCCTGTACTATACACGGGTCACGATTGAGCCTTACCACGGCAGGGAGGGGCCAGCCCAGTGCTATAAATGCCTGGGTTTCCACCACTCAAGTTTTGCCTGTGAGAGGACTCTTAAGTGTCTCCGTTGTGCGGGTGAGCACCTGGTAAAGGCTTGCCCGGTACCAAAGGAAGAAAGAAGGTGCGCCAACTGCAATGGATCCCACATAGGGATCTATCGCGGGTGCCCTAGGAGACTTGCGATAATGCAAGGCAAACAGGGCAAGGCTGACACTGAAGTCAGAACAGGGGTCTCTTTCGCCACGGCCCTGGCGAGACACGAAGGTGCTCTCGCACAGGCCGAGGCCGCGGAAGTAACCCCTAGCGACCAGGTTGCCAAGTCGATGACAACGCCAGTCCCGGAAAGTGTCCCACCCCAGGTTGTGAGCACAAAACCTGCTCCAACACCCAGCACTGCTCCTAAAGAAAAACGTCCTCCCAAGAAGGGGAAGAAGAAAGCCTCTGTGGTGAAAAACACAGAAACACCTACTGTGGCGAAGGATTCCAACAAAACTGTTGGAAAACTCTCCCCACCACCAGTACCCACAGCTCAAGCTGCGGCAGAGACAGCCAATGCTAGCCCGTCCCAGCGGACTGGCTCAACCAACCACGAGGCAGCAGTGCCTCTACAAAACACCCCGAAACCAACCTTAGGGGACACATTCGCTTCCGAGGAGATGGCTGAATTCATCGAGTTGGCAACCTGGTTCGCCGACTTGGTTCAGCGTTCCCTCCCAATCCTACGACGCTGCAGGGAAACCATCATCAACCCCGGGATTTCCGCTGTGCAGAAGCATCTCACGGTGCTTCAAACGGCTAAGGACCTCTATTCTAACTCCATAAGTTCGTAATGGCGCATAGAACTGTGCGTTCATTTCGAGCTGCGTTCTGGAACGCAAATGGAGTTAGAGACCAGAGACCTGGCCTGCTGGAGTTCGTGGACAGCCACGGGATTGATATCCTGATGGTCTGTGAAACGCACTTGCACGCTGGTGTACAGTTTAACCTGCCAAGTTACGCCGCTCATCGGTCTGATCGGGTCGGCCGACAGGGCGGTGGTACTGCCATTTTCATAAAGAACCATCTCACCCACACTCCTGTTACCATTCCTCCGCTACAACACCTGGAAGCAACCGCCATAAGGCTATCCTTGGGCGGGAACGATCTGGTGCTTGTGGCGGTATACGACCCGCCGGATGGTCACTTCTATGAAGCGGACATCACGGCACTCCTGAACCTACACCACAGGGTTTGCATTGCAGGCGACTTCAACGCAAAACACCCAAGCTGGCACAGCCGCACCCAGAACGTTAAGGGCCGGGGATTGTACCGTCTCATTAGCGGGAACCCCGCCCTTCACGCGCACGGGCCGAGAGGTCCAACCTACTACCCGGCACGCGGCGCCGCGGATATCATCGATTTCATGGTCACCAAAAACATACCATTTCACTTGGACCTCTCTGTGATTAACGATCTGGACTCCGACCACAACCCTGTTGTGGTGGATGCAGACGTTAATCTTACTGCCCTGGGAGTGCCGGACTGGGTGGATGAAGTCGACTGGGATGCAGCCGTCCTAGCCCTTCAAAACTCTGTGGAAGCAAATCCTCGAATAGACTCGATAGAGGCTCTCGAGGAGGCAGCCACGGGGTTTTCTACCTCTGTCCTAAACGCGGTGCGTGCTCACACGCATCGCATTCCTACCGAAGTACCAAACCCGACATCTATCCCTGTCCCACTAAAACGCCTCATTCAAGCAAAGAATGCTGTCAGACGGCTATGGCAGAGATTCCGACATCCTAGGATAGGAGTAATACACCAGAGGTTCAAATCCCTGGTGAGACGACTCCTAAGAAAACACAGGCAAGCAGCTTGGGACGAAACAATGCGTCGCGTAAACCTCCAAGAGAGGAAACCGTGGCGCATCGTCCGAGCCTTGAGGAAAGACAAATCTGCACACCAGCATCCAGTGCACAGCCCTCGGGGAAGACTTGTCTTTGAACCGAGGGAAAAAGCAGAGGCACTAGCAGACTATCTGGAGACTCAGTTCCAGCCTAGGGTAGATCCTCAGAACGATGACCATACTGACCTCGTGGAACAAGCGGTAGAAGACTTCCTAGAAGTCCGACCCGCGGGCCACGAGGAGTTCCACATCCCGGTAGTTACCCCTCGCGAGGTAACTAACACCATCCGGCACCTAAAACCTAGTAAAGCCCCTGGGCAGGACCGTGTAACAGCGGAAATGCTCCAGCACCTACCCCATAGAGCCGTGATGCACTTGACCCGCATTTACAACGCATGCCTCAGCATGTGCCACTTTCCAGCTGTCTGGAAACAGGCGCGTGTGGTATGCGTTTTGAAGCAGGGAAAGAATCCGGTTTTTCCATCCAGTTACCGTTCCATCAGCCTCCTACCAGTTGTCTCGAAAGTGTTCGAGAAACTGTTCCTGTCCCGCCTCGGACCTCTTTTGGAGGAAAAAGGTCTCCTACCGGAACACCAGTTTGGTTTTCGTTCTGGTCATTCCACGACTGAGCAACTACTGCGTGTAGCCGAGAAAGCTTCCCTGGCTTACCAGGAGAGAGCTAAAACGGTGGCAGTGTTGCTCGACGTGGAAAAGGCATTTTCTACCACTTGGCATGAGGGGCTTGTCTACAAGCTCATACAGCAGGAAATCCCCCCTCCATACATTTACTTGGTGGCTGGTTTCCTACAGGAACGTAGCTTCCGGGTGAAGGTGGAGGGATCATTCTCCAGAGAGAGGCCCATTGGCGCAGGAGTCCCCGAGGGCAGTGTACTGTCACCGGCACTCTTCGCAGCTTACATGGCCGATCTCCCGACGCACCCCAACACACACATCTGTCAGTATGCGGACGATCTCATGATCTTCGCTACTAACAAGAACCCGCGCTACAGTTACCGACAAGTACAAGCCCACCTCTGTGCCATCAATAGATGGTGCGAGAACTGGCGTATGTCTATTAACCCGGAGAAAAGCTCTGCGATTCTCCTGGCTAATACGATAGCCAACCGGCTCCCGCTGGACCTCGTGCTTCGGCGCCGTCGGATCCCCTGGGTCACTACGGCGAAGTATCTCGGGGTCACGCTGGACCGGCGGCTGACGTATAGACATCACGTCAGGGGCAAAGTACTTCAAGGCCACGCTGTCCTGCGGCAGTTGTACCCCATCCTCAGTTCCCAAACCATGCCCCTACGCCTGAAGCTTCGGCTGTATCGAGGTATTCTATATACTCCTGCGGTGGATAGAGGATCCCTGGGGTCTTTGGCGGAACGGAGTATGTTACAAATCTGTTTAGTGGGCTTGTAGACGGTGTCAATGTTGTGGCGTTTAAGTAGTTTGCCTATGCGGTCTGTGACTGATCTGATGTACGGTAAAAAGGCCTTGCCCTTCCTATTGTTTGCGGCTGTTTCTGTGATGTTGGGACCTTTACTAGGATGTAATGCTCTCTTAATTTCTCGTTTTGCGTAGCCATTAGAGTGGAGCGCTGACTCTAAGTGTTGAAATTCCTGGTGTAGAACTTGTGGTTCGCAAATGCGTGTAGCTCGGTCTGCCAGAGTTTTAATCATAGCACGCTTTTGTTTCGGATGGTGGTTGGAGTTCTTGTGAAGGTAGCGGTCTGTATGGGTCGGTTTACGGTACACCTTGTGGCCTAGTGTGCCATTCTGTTTTCTGTTTACCATGACATCCAAAAAGGGCAATTTGCCGTCTTGTTCCTTCTCCATGGTGAATTGAATTTGTTTATTGATGCTGTTGAGGTGATCCAGAAAGTATTGACACCGGCCGTGAAAGCCTTAGAATTTTAATAAGATAGTTTCTCTAAATGTTTATCTCAACTAGCACTAAGAAAATATAGGAATAGGAATGGTTAGTACAAGAGTAGAGAAAGTCATGTGAGTGCAGCACATCAGATTTTTGTATTTTAATTGCTTATCATATCGGAATGAACGAAATGGTTAAAATAATGCTTAAATGAACCTGGCGTTCCTGAAACTTAGTTATTCAAATTTCTTCTTTCTTCTCAGTATAAGCGAAAACTGCGGAATAAAGCTTACTCAGAAAGCTCACCCAAACCGACATTCGAACGTAGTATCTCTTGATTGTAAAGCGCACACGCTACCTCCACACCATGAAGGTTCTAGTTGTTAGATACTCATATCACAAACTACTGCCCAAATCAGATGTTGACTGTTTGGCATCCATGTTTGCATATCACTAAGTTTGACCACCTCTCAGATATTCTTTACGCTTTTGTGGTTTTGATAAATTCTCTTGTCCCCCCATTTCGTACGAAACAGAATAACCTTCATGAGTTTAGTTTGAATCATGCTGATTAGCTGAAGTTTTACGAGGTTTTTCTAATGTTTAGGGCAATTATGATGTATTTAGCGTTTTAGATCCTCGAGTTAAACTGAGCATTAATTTCACACTTTCGTTCATGGTCCGATATAATCTATTTGACCGCTAATCACACATGGACATGGACGGATGAATCACGAGGAATGAGTACAATTTTCTGCGCACTACATGAACATACAATATTTTTGTTTCTCTGTAACTTTCTTTAAGTATCAGAGCATGTATTTAATAAACTTGTAGCACTTTTATAGTATGTCAGAAAAGTGTTTCTCCTCTCCACGTTACGTCATTACCATGGCATTCATGGCTAACGACATAGACAAGCTACGGTGCGAACTGCACTGACGTAATTTCCTAGTCCAGACATGGCCCAATGAAATAAATCCACATTCGCCTAATACATCCGTATCCTAAACAATAAAAAAAATTGCTCGTTGAATTCATACAAAAGACAGTTTTATCATGATGGTATACAATGCTAATCATGTTTCAGATTACTATTATTACGTAACTCCGATTCGTGCCATAGCCTGTCTTTCTCTTTACCCACGGATGGCCTTTTGACTAGGGGTGATTTTAACTTAAGAAAAACGTGTTCAGTTATACAAAACATCCGAAAACATGTTTTAGTCTTGAGATGAAAAGAAAAAAAGAAAAATCGGCAACCTTCAACTCTGTCCATCAGTTGTACTGGAAAAAGTGTAAACATATCATAGTGACTAATGTTAAGAATAATGCTATTTGACACAATTTGTGCATTTTAATGAATTCTAAATTTTTACAGCAGAAATGTTTGCCCATATTTTATCATTTCCCACGTATACAAACTTATATAAAAGCAGTCATGAAGCAGACTTTTCAGGTTGTTCACAGAAAATTCATTATATATTTTGTTGCAATAAATTGTGGGTTTTTTAAAATTTAATTTACACAAAAACCGTTGAATCTATTGAAATACGCCAAAGGAAAAAGTTGCTTGTTCAATTTTCTATGAATATAGCCACAAATCAAGAACCTTCAATGAATCATTTTTCAGCCAGGTGATGATACATTTTTTGATAAATTTTTTGATAAAAATATTTTTTTCTTCTAAAAAACTATAAACTTTTAAACATTTTGGTATTAGACTTTCTTGTTATTCACAACATGAAAAATTCGGTGTTAAAGTCTGGCGGATCATTTCACTTCCATTCCGTATGGCCCAATCCAGCCGGCATTGGGGTAGGTAGATAACCCTTAGTGCATTAAAAGAGTTGCAGAAATCACGTGGGTAAATCCAGTCAGTGGCGTGTGTGAACTTTGTTGTGCTTGTAAGAGAAGCGGCCAAGATGCCAGGCTAGTGTGTGTAGCGCATGATAATAGGCAAGAATAGTCTTAGAATATTTTCCACTTTACTTACAGGACTTTATTTTCCAGGGGAAATAAGTGTGTGTGTGTGTGTGTGTGTGTGTGTGTGTGTGTGTGTGTGTGTGTGTGTGTGTATGTGTGTCTGTATCTGTGTTTTATGAGACATACATATATCTCAAACAAATCATATTTTACTAACAAAATGTGTAGTGGGTGCACAAACATGCACATAGAGCATTTTCTAAAACTTCATTTTTGGTGGAGGGGTTTATTGAACCTTAAAACGTGTATTTCCGATGAAATATATATAGAGTTTTTGAGTGGAAAACGACACTTGTTTATCTACGTATCGATAGGAGATGGGAAAGTAAAGAGAAACACTTTGACTAATTTTTAAAAGGATTTTACAGAGATTATGCAGAAATGTAAAAGACGGAAAGAGTGGAAGAGGGAACAAATGTTATAATGCTGCGACTTCTGCTTATTTTAATACATTTATTTAGACACAAAATGTAACGTTCTACCGCCATATTCACAGATAACTTTTGTTGTTTTGGCTCCTGCGTGGGAGTTGGTCTGAATCAGAGAGGTAAATGATTTGGGGCACAAGCGCCTTCCTCACCGAGAAAAAATTACCCTTATATTTCTTCCAAAGATATTTATGTCCTACCGGACCGGTAGAAGAAGCTGGTAAATTGATGATTTATCTCATTTAATAAATCAATGTAATGGCATTTTCCGGTTTCAAGAACAATCACTTTGTGGAATTACAGACGATGTAAGTTCGTTCGAATGAAAAGCACAAAGTTTGAGAACATTTGTACTACACAGCGCTAAAACAAGTAATAACGGCGAAAAAAGTATTGCTTCAAGACTCGAGCTTTGTGGTTTATTTTGCAACGTTTATTTCCACCTGTACATTGTGTTTTCTTTACAGAATGGAAAACACTTCAAAATCTTGTATTAATTTATAATTTTCACTCCACCTAAATGAAGTTGGCTTATTGAACAGATTCATAACACAATTTTATTGAATTTATGTAGGCAACGTTACATCAGAAGAGATCTAACTTCAAGGACGGTTGAATCTTTAAATAATGGAATTTATTATTGTATAAAATTGATGGGTAAAATACCATTCGTTTTGCAACTTCTAGTACGTAAGGTCACCCCCTGGCACAACAGCCCATCCAGGCCAAGGCCTATCGCCCGACCGCTGCGTCCCCCACTTCTGCCCATCATAGGCGTCATGAGTGGGGGTGCAGTACTGGAGGTGGGACGTGGTCAGCGCCCCGGTCCCTCCCGGCCGGTATGCGGTCTTCTCGACCAGGGGCCACTACTTTTCAATCAAACAGCTCCTCAATTGGTCTCTCATGAACCTGAGTGCACCCCGGACCAGGTTTCCCAGAGGAAGAAAATCCCCACGCCGGTACCGGGAATCGAACCCGGGTCCCCCGCTTGATAATTAGTACAAACTTCTAGTGCAGTGTCCTATAATATATAATGTAATAGTAAAAGAAATGAATTAAGACATTTAAATGCAAAAGTAGAGTTTCAGCAGATGCATAATTTGTCCTGTGTAATCAAGAGTTGAGATTTTAAAATTGGTTAGTTTGACACCAATATAGTTATTCATTTGTTTCCTTTCACTTGAAGTTCACTCCTTATAGTTCACATAAATATAGCTTATATGAGATTATTTCTGTCTGTGTTAGGGATCCCTTTTCACAGAAAACACAATAGAACCTACATGCTCATGAACACCTATATCACGCTGTGGTCATCGACTGATCATCAATATAATATTGGACTGGGTGCTAGATGCTCATTATTTTATACTTATTTTATTGAGTCTTTTTCACTCAGGTGTATGAGGAACATCTTAATTTCTCTACTACATACTTACAGTAAGTAGAGCAAATCTCGTACTCCATCTTGGGAAATAACGTGGTAGCATTGTTATTATTTGGTAACATAAATATTTTGGGAGGGAACTCTAAAGGTTGCAAATTTTAGTTCTTCATGTGAAATAACTTAAATTTATACCAAATATAAGATTTTAAATGTCACAATTGACGTTGCTTAAATTCTCACACGCAGTAATTTTATTATTTTATACGTTTGAGTTCAACGAACTCAGTATCTGTGTGATAAGTTAAAATATTTTGCATGTAAAAACATTTTTACCAGTGGATCTTAATTTTTACTTTTTATTTACATTAAACAAAATTCTTATTTATGACGCATTTAAAATAAAAAGTATAAAAATATTTGTAAAATCAAAGCAACTTCGCGACTAGGTTTACAGAGGTTTCTTCTAAAAATAGCAACATTTTTAGAAGACTGTCGTGAAAATTGCTCCAAATCTTATATTAATTACAACTGAATTCAAAAGCTGCCTTTCAAGTTTATATACAGCTATAACATTTAAATTTGTTAATTCAGTAGTTCACCCAAAATTACACTTTAACCGATTTTGCATTAAAAACTACCCAACATGTTTTACTAACTTTAACTAAGTTTTAAATGTTCGACAAACTGTCATACAACTAATGTATAAAATTTCATCTCATATTTATAGTGATTCCCCTAAAAACAACAAATTTTTAGAAGCTCCATATTAACTTTAAACAAATTCAAGGTTGTTGACAACAGTTATCCAGAATAATTGTAAAATTTAAGCTATTTATGTACATTGATTTGTAAGTTATGCAGGCGTGGGCAAAACGGCAGTTTGTTTTTTACTTTTTAGCAGTGTTTAAAATCCGTTCTGACAGCAGACTGCACCATAGGTTGAAAACACTGATAAAGCAGGAAACGAAATGATAATTAGGGAAAGAAGTTTGGAAAGGAATCCTTCTAGGCTTAAGAGTAAGGTATCTCCCAGCATTTACGAGGACTAAGGGGAACCTGGAAAAATCTCAGTCAGAAAGTAAGCACTGGTGTATGCCTAATTTTCGGCCACTATATCGACAGTGGCACTAATACGTAGCGAATGCTTAATGCTGTTCTTATAATGAACGGTTTATATTCTAAGCAAGTTTCCATTTGGTCTAGATACGTCCTTTCTTATTTTCTATAGCTTAGACTTTTAGTAAATAAGCTATTGTAAATATTTGAATTATTATATCTGAACAAGGAAGTTCCATCTGAGTTGTAATAAAGTTAACTTAGTTCATGTTTAAACGCGATTTTAAAGTCTAAAGACAATATGTTACCTATCGCTCGAAATTGAAACGTAAGGTTTAGGAAACCTAAGGAAACATAAGGTGAGCATTACATCGATAAAATTTGTTAGAATTTACACTATTGTGTTTGTAGCACCTGTCGAGTTTTATGAAAGAGGGCTAATGTAGCATTAACAATGAAATCTTATTTTGTTTTTCCTTTTTCCTTGTTTCCCGGTTTATTTCACCGACTTTTTACTGTTTGTCACACAGACACACATAACACAACATGTCGTTTTCTTTCTTCTTCCTTTTTTCCTCGGTTTCTCGTTTTCCTGTTTGTCACACATATGCACATACAGTACAAACACACCATGCCTAAGGCAGGACTCGAATCCACGACCTTTCTTCGCATTATTCTGAAACTTACAGCTGGCTTTATCCCTTCTTTTTCAAGAGTCTTGAGTATGCTGGGTTGCATAACTAATGGGTGTCCCTCCCATTCTGCTTTCTGTAGGACTAGCAAGAGTCTTCGTCGAATCTAAGATATTGCCACTATCGTTCCCTTAAGGGGCAATTTGTAACGCAATCAGCCGTCACAGAAGTTCAAAAATCGGTACTTTACAATATGAATAGAATTCCATGCTCTGTTTGCGGAAACTCGGAGTTTTGGGGAACACACTTTGAAAACCCAGGAGACAAGGCACAAGTTGACAACATTCCTAGCGTTACCTGCGTGGGTTTTCGGCTTCCTGGCTTAGATCATCCTGGTTTCTGCGTAAGACAAGAGGAAGAAGGATTTCAGTAACAATGTGGGGGATTCCTGTCTAGGACTATGCAAGGAATGCTTCTTGTAATAGAAAGGATGTTGACCTTCCGCTTCCGCTGTTTATCGCTCTTAGTGTCTTTCAGAACTGCTTGAAAGGAACCGATACCACATCAAACATGTCGGCTCTTCCTCCACAAGTTTTAGGTTAGACTACATACTTGTTAACTCAAATGAATTTACCATGAACAGGATCTGAATTCTGATGACAATTTCATACACAGAGCCGTTAAATCATCATATCGAATTATCGCCTGGTTATTCTTTTGTTTTGTACAAAAGGTCATTCCTTTGTTTAGTCAGAGTCGCCAACTGTATCCCATAAATTGCTGAAAAGCAATTTATTACATATTACAATCAATTAAGGACCCAAATAGACCTCCATTTCAATTTAACAATTATGATTTTAACAACTGTTCTTTTAATAATTAATGTATTTTTCCAGAAGTAAAGTTATTCGTTAATTTTAAAAATAAAGCAAGGTTTATTTCAGATTATAAACTGGTTTTCCATTGTAACAAGAGACGATCTCAATACATGTAATTCTAATTTTTGAGTTTCGTTTTCCTCAGTTGACAATGCTGAGTAAGTCGAAGTGCACTGATCGAAATTAATATATTTTAAGTTATTTTTATACAATTTAATATTTTCTAGTTAAATATTTGCGTCACAGTATTTAAATTCATGTTTTATTTATGAATTAGTCCAGATAAATATCATTCGCGGGCCTGGCTAACCCAGACCTTAACTCTGCTCGAGAATTTATCAGTTAGATCTGACTCTTTTGATATTAGTTATGACTTCCACTCATAATTATCACTTCTTGCTCGTGATATTATCGCTTTGGTTATACCATCCCCTTTTCTTATGTTTCTGAAAATTTGAAGTATCCATGTGCAGTAAAAACAATTAGTGTGCCATTAAAAATGGCAGACAAAGGATTTGGTGAATATTCTAATGAGGATATTGATATTTTAATTGAAGAGGCAAGGTCAAGCAGCTGTAATTTTAAACAAAGCAGACCTACCTTTTATGAATAGCCTACTAACGCAAATTCGTTCATTTATATTTATCTTATGTATAATTCCTTATTTTCTGGATTAAACGCCAAAATTATTGTTGTTCTCACAGTCTACTGGATTATTTATAGTGCTAACTGTGAAAACATCTGAATTAAAATGTGTGATGTTATTGTAAGTTGTTTAATTTTAAATCACGGTTAATATTAAATAAATGAATTATTAACTATTTGGTGGATACTGTAAACAAATACCACTTGGGGTTTTCATATTTGGGATAATTTTTCTCGCGCTTCGTGCTCGCAAAATTATAGTTATATGAAACCCTCTCATGTTATTACTACAATTGATAGTAATCTATTATATGTATCTAAAATAATTTCGCCACCGAAGATTCATATAAAGCTGAAAGGCATCTGCGACGTTTTAAAACCATTTCAATGGATTTTGTTATAGAAGGCCGTTTACTCTTTAATTATAGATAGCATAAATGCTTACGAAATTAAAGTTATATATGACTAGAGGCGTTAAATTATCATATACGAATTATCATCTGGTCATTATTTTGTTTTGTACAAATTATCACAAATTATCACTAGTCACTTTTATTTAGTCGAACTGCACTAATCGTAATGAATATGTTTTAGCTTATTTTTGATAGAATTTAACATTTTATGCCCAAATATTTGACATTAAGCACATATTTTAATTTATGATTTAGTTCACATAGATAATATTGACGGTATGACCTTCCCAAGTGAATTGTCTTGCTATGGCCGAGAATTTATCAGGTAGGTTAGGCGTCATATGACGTTACTTGTAATAAATGGAGAATAAAAAAGAACAAAAAATGAATAATTGCACGTAGATTCCATATTTGAGAGTACAAGTTGGAGGTAAATAAAACGATTTTAAAAGTTATTCAACATTTAAAAATAGCTCTGCAGGTGATAAACACTGGATAACAAAGTAATGTTATGCAATAAACGTTAACCATACATTAACTCAGTCACCTTGGTGCTATAGTAATCCAAATACAAAGCGTCCTAAAAAAAACCCTCAATATTAATGAAATTAAGGCTGACATTTTATACATGGTTTGAAAGGTAACATTGCCAAGTTTCTTTTTTAGTTCAGTGCATGTCATGTGCATGTGTGATTTCATTCTAACTTCAACAGCCTGGGGTTCATTTATAGATACCCTGTATTTTAACTCTGACCCTTATGGGATCTTCTGAACAAGGAAAATACCTCCAGAGGCCCAGACAAGAGAAGTAAATCGAACGTTCACTTCCGCCATTTCCTCAGAATGGTATTCTAACCTGGAAATGAACGCGCGCGTTTTCGGTGAAACTCAAATCCCTACGCCTTACGCAACGCTGAGGCATGCTAAAAGAGAAAAAGAGGAAGAGAAAGGCTCAAGAAGATGTGGGTGCGTGGCATCTCGGGTATGAAGACAGGAAAAGGAAATCAATAAGAGGATGGAATAAAATGCAGAAGAAGGAAAGGCAGTAACGTAGCTTTGAGCTAGAGTAAGAAAAAGCTCTCTGCATTAAGACTGATAAATAAGTAAATCCGAATACTCGTCCTCATTTCAGGTTTGTGCCCCTTCTGTGTCTATATAGATATAGGTATAATCCTCGTCCTAGATGGAGAGATAGAGGTTACTTCAGCTTAAACTTCCCAGACTTCTTGCAATTAGCAGCGAAGTCGAGATCGTATGAGAGACTTTGATTGAGAAAAGTCTCAGATTTTAGAATTAATCACAATGAATTCTTATATTTCACTTGAACAGTCATCTATAATAAATTCATTCAAAGCTAAGCATAGAGTACAAAAAAGAACAAATTTTACTGAGCATTTCTTTGAACGGTATTTTTGAATAACATTAAATTGAGTACAGACACAGGTTATTTCAATTGCTGCCTTTGGCAATATTGTTAAACCATTCATTAGACTATCAACATTTCGAGTTGTTCTCTATTCCGCGATTCATTATTTTTCTTAGATTCTAATTATTATTTATTTTTTAATGCTCAATTTATATGCCGCCTTTAAAATCTAAGGTCATATCCGTGGCCTTTCCTCTGAAACAAATTCCTGATCAATAATGGTCTTCACTCGCTTATATGGTGAGTTTGATCCTTTGGCTTCTATTACTTTAGATTAATTTATTACATTAAATTCACACACGCATT
Organism: Tenodera sinensis; assembly: GCA_030765045.1. Taxonomy (NCBI): domain Eukaryota; kingdom Metazoa; phylum Arthropoda; class Insecta; order Mantodea; family Mantidae; genus Tenodera; species Tenodera sinensis. The sequence goes on along the minus strand of CM060961.1, from coordinate 164,507,525 downwards.
TTCATTTCCATTCATACTTCCGGACTCTAGGGAAGACGGGAAATAATCCTAGTTAAAGAAAAATTCCCTTTCTCCAGCAAGGACTCGAACCCAGGATCCCCTGCGCAGTAGGCAGGTGCTCTACCGACCGAGCTATTTGTATTTTATAATAAACGTAATATTACAAGTTCACGCTCGTCTGCGAAAAGTGTCACGTTCGTCATGTACATTTCCGACATTTTATCTAAATAAAATCGCGCATTTGTTAATTAACTATTTGTAGCATACAAAAACAGCAAATGCAAACAATTCAAATATTATTTTTCATATTAAAACGGCATAGTTTCCTCTTCTCATTGGATGTTTTCAATGATGTACATTGTTTTGTTGAAACGTTTGGTGTCGCATCTTTGATAGACATTGAACTTAATACTTCCGGGTGGTGGTAATTTGCACTGAAAAATATAATATAATAAATATAATATTGCACCGGGATAAATTGCACTGAAAATGACGGTTTTTGTGAATTGCACCAAATTCAAAATGTTAATTGCCCTGAAGTACTGAATTTATTATGTGTAAATAGCACTGATTACTATTACTATTTTCGGGCGTTTTCTAGGCTGTACGCAATGCTCATCACCAGATGTCGCGGTGAATACGCGCTGCTAGTACGGGGTAGTTCTTACTAGTTCACCACCACGGGTACTTCCACAGCTGCACCTTACCAGTAATGCCTCCAGTTTGTCATTGTGTACAGTGCTAGTGAGTGAACTGTAATCTCTATCAGTGATGACATCAGTTGTATGTTGTGCAAGTGACGAAGCAAAGAGTTAATTATAGATGATTTTAAATTTTATTACGACAGTCAACTGAAAAGTGGTGAAGTGAAATGGACGTATACGTTTCGAAAATGCAACGCTGTAGTTTATACTATAGGGAATAATAGTAATGTTGTTAGAAGCGATTTGGTTCACAACCATAATAAATATGTACATAAGTTGCAACGCCAAGGACGAAAGTAGTAGTGCAAAACGAAAGGCTATGACACATATATATCTGCACGCCCAAGCAAAGTGGTTCGATCTGTAGTAAAAGAATTGCCTGAATATAAACAATAATGCTCTAACTCTAATAAAGAGAAACGTACCGTACATAATTCGCGGAGAAAGAAATACTCTAAATTTCCCGCTAACAGAAATTAAACTCGTGACGAGATTCTAGCTCTAGATATTAAGATAAACTTAGATGAACAATCTATAATCCATAACGACAAAGACAGTGGGATTGTAATTTCAGCTGTTGAGCTTTTTAGTAACGTGTCCTTTGGTATATGTTGACGGAACATTTGACTATTGCCTCAAGTTCGTTTATCAAATGTTTACACTTCACGATTGTAAGTATGGTCACTATACGCCTTTGGTATTCTGTTTGCTTCTGAATAAAGCCATATATTCATATGAAACTATATTTCACATTATCTGTCACGAGTGTGATAAACAATTAAATAAGACATTTGAGCCCAGAAGTATAATTTTGGATCTAGCAATAGCTATACAAGATGCAGTGCGAACCGTGTGGCCGAATACTGAAATTTTTCTGTGCAGATTTCACTTAATTGAGTATGGTGGAAAAAAATCTAGGCTTTAGGGCTGGCAGGTGAATACAAAGATAAGGACTCAATCGTTGGACACTGGTTACACTATGTGCTTGTGTTAGTATACTTAAAAACCCGTGAAGTAGATGATTCGTTTGTACACGATTTGATGTCACTGCAATCCGAAAGTGAAAACGTTATACAATTTTGTTCTTACTTGGTAGAAAATTATATTGACGAGAGTACCAATTTTCTTCCCCTTATGTGGGTAGCCAAATCAGCAGAGTTCGACACTGTACGAACTACGAATGCATGCAAATTTTTTCATTCGCATTTCAATGCAAGCTTTAGTTCCTGTCATCCATCTTTATATGTATTCATGGAAGAGGTAACGGTTTATCACAGCGAGATGCATAGCAGCTCCGAAAAATCACACACGGGAAATAATTCTTTCACAATAAATAAACGGCACTACATTGAGAAGCAAATAAGTAAATATGAACAGGGTCAAATTGATCTCTTCGCATTCGTCCAGAGCACCTGCTATTATTTTTCAAAGTGAAGTAAAGAACAGTGTAGATGTTTTTTCACCGCTTCGTCAGTGCAATCTGTATCCCGAGCTATAATGTACCAGTGCAGCTTACACGGTAAGTACAAACATACGCAATGCTATTTACCATGTGTAACTTTAATGATTCAGTGCAGTTTTCATAGTGGATTAGAGACCTTCAGTGCAATTTCCAATCGCCCATACTTCCTCTACTTTACGTACTAGAGAAAGCAATAATAATACGAGAGTGCTGTTATATCTACAGGTTTATTCGGCTGTATCCTGTACATGCATTCTGTATGGAAAGGAGTTCTAAAATGGCACTGATACTGCTTAATAAACAAAGGAGGCAAGCTTACCAACAACTAAAAATAAAAGTGAAGGGTAGCTTGTGATGGGGTGTTTTCTTCAAATTTCATGTTCCATCTTGAAATATGCTGAAACTAAATGCCAAATTTCGTATTTAACCAATTTTTTGTTTTCGAATTGTGCTGTTCTCTCTCTCTCTCTCTCTCTCTCTCTCTCTCTCTCACACACACACACACACACACACACACACACACACACACACACACACACACACACACACAAACCTGACGTGTTGCGGTCACAGTATTCTCTCTACTCACTGTTGTGCCTACTTCCTTTACAAATAATTCTTCTTCTATCTACTTCATGTTAATCGGGATAAACATTTGCACAAATGGTTTTATTGCATATTTCCTTACAAGTACAATGGAAACACAGTAGGCTTTAAACGATAGTCAAATCTTTTAAAAGCTAGTCCCTATGCGCTGACATTTATTTTTATGTAGAAGCCTGAAAACATACGTTTCCGGTGAAACCTCGACATGGAATACCGTACTTCGCCTATTTACTATACCCAGGAGAGGAAGTAAAAATGCCAATACAACCTAGCAGTGAGCCATAGTGTATGATAGGTACTTCAAATTTTCGTAGCACACATACCTACAGCAGGAAGCCAATATACATGGGTTTCCTGTTTCTTTACATTGATGGACTGTCTCTCACTGGTCGAAGAATTGCAATTAACAGAATTTGGTGACATTGTTCGTTACCTTGAGAAGCATCGGTTATCTTAAACCTCGCAAATTCATCTCCTAGGAATTACAATATAATGTATGCACGGCGACTCATCATCCCGGAGTAAAACATTTCTCAGTCTTTGCACGAGTGACGCCCTACAGTCTACATGCTAGAACACACACACACACACACACACACACACACACACACACACACACACACACACACACACACACACACACCACACACACACCCCACACACCCCACACACCCCACACACCCCACACACACACACACCCCACACACACACACACACCCCACACACACACACACACACCCCACACACACACCCCACACAACACACACCACACAACACACACACACGCGCGCGTTAAGTGCATGTCTTAGTGCTGCAGCACCTTTCTTCGGCTAGTAAACTTTCTCTTGCAGGTGTATAACCGTATCTGGCGCATCACTATTTTTCCATCCGCTTGGCGCGAGGCTACCAGCGTACCAATTTGAAAACCTGGCAAGGATCGCCGTCTACCTTCTAGTTATCGTCCGATCTCTCTCACCAGTTACCTCTGCAAGGTGATAGAGCGCATGATCAACGGGCGATGGACATGGTAGCTTGAATCTTAAAGTCTGCCATAGGGTGGGTGTGTTATGTCTAATCTGAACAAAAGCTCCATTTTTCTAGAACAGCCATGCCCAAACGCCGATACTCCCCGCATGACATGTACACATGTATTTGGAAGGAGGGAGGGGCGTAAATTCACCTTTACACTGTCCAGTGGTGTTGTCTTGAGTTACGACTAAACACTGTACATAAGAAAGGTATACGTTCACAAGACCAAAGAAATGTATAATAAACGGTAATCTTCAATAAGCAGTACATTAAAAATCAGATTGTAGAACATTCCAAAATACAACTGCGACACACTTAGCAATATCATACGCATTTCTATTCTCAACTTACTTCCTATATGTGTGCGACATCATAGGAAGTCACAACGTCCACATTCGGCATAATAACTGTTACAGATATTTTTAGCTGTGCCGAGAGATTGGAATCTGATATTCTAGTTCTAATTTTACTTTCTCTACTGGTAAGTAGGGGAAGTATTGTATTCCACCAAAAAATTCGATGTCGAGATTTCACCGGAGATATATGCTTTGAGGACCCCTGAATCCAAAAAAAGCATTTTTAGGAAACGGTCCGTGTGTGTGTGTCTGTGTATCTGTGTGTCTGTGGACAGCATAACTCAAAAACCAAAAGTCGGTTAAAAACCAAAGTTGGTATTTAAGTTTAATGTATTTCAAGGATGCGACACGAAGATTTTGAAGAAAATAGCCCCACCCTAAACTACCCTTTAGATGGAAACTTTTTCGAAAATTTTGATTTTCTTGAAAATGGCTCTAACGATTTTGATTAAAATCTCATATGTTTGAGGATATTTTGATGACAAATGAAATGTATATCTTGAATTTTCTGGCTAGAGCTCCTGTAGTCGTATTTACTCTGGACGACTTTTGCATAACTGATAAACCGTTAGAGATAGACCAAATCATACTATACAAAATGTAGATCTTGCTAAAATGCACAATTGATGTCTGAATACATTTTCTTTTAGGTTGAACCATTTCGGAGATATTCCTTGTTATGTGTGTGAGTTTCGGAAAACTTGAAACTTTCGTGAAATGGAACGTAGTTGTTAAGTATGCAAAGAGAACGGAATCTCAAAGCTTTAAAAGATTTGACTATCGCACAAAGCCTACTGTATTCTAATATTCCCCTTGCACCTACAAGGAAATAAGCAATAAGATAATTTGTACAAATGTTTATTTTAACTAACACGAAGAAGGTATACGAATAAGAGTTTGTAAGAATGGTTAGTACAAGAGTAGAGAAAGTCATGCGAGTGCAACACATCAGATTTTTACAATTTATTTTCTTCATTTGAGAAAAAAGTTTTTCGCAAAGGTATGTATGATGAAGCAAACATTGCCAATATACGAGCGCTAAATATCCCAAGACATTTATTTATTTATTTCTACGAGCAAATTTAAATACCTCCATTCCCAAAGATTCTTTACAAGTACTTTTAACAACTGTGCCATTTTGCAATGTAACTAATTCCATCTGCAACTGCAGTTATGCAGATTTTGGTTCTGTTACCAAAGGGTTGACAAAAAGTAGGCAATTTTCCAAGCATTTAAAATTTTGGAATCTGTGAACTGTAAATTCATACTTCAATCTTTCTATTAGTTCAACAACAAAATTCGTCCACTCACTCCTCTTTGAACTTTGTGTATAAGACGTGGAGGATTTAGACAGCGACATCATTCTGTTTCAAACCACTATTGTTTCTTACGAGAACGATGGCATTCACGGCAAGTGAAGGAGTGTGTCCGTAGGTACGAAGTCCACTTGACGCACAGGGAGGCTGAGCCTGCGTTTATGCGTGCTTGTTCTACAAAGCACATACTTACAAATTATCTAAAAATAAATTTAACTGAGGTACAACAGTTTTACTTTACATTATATACTCAAACGGATCCCCATACTTACACGTTTTTTTTTCTATTGTGCGTGGTACTACTTTTTTTTAAACAGCACTTACAGGAGTTTCGACAGGTCGTTTGGTAAATGTGATAATAGTCATATTTATTTAGACTATTTGTATTTGTTGAGATAACAGTTTATCTTGAACGATATATTTAAGTATATCAATGCTTTTCATTTTGTATTTTCCGTACATATTTAAGTTATGTTGCAGAAGTTATACTGTATGAAGCATAAACCTTATTATAGAAATGCTGTTTTTATATTTCAGATGATTTTCATTTAATAAATGTCAAAAAATTGTAAAGATACTAGTCTAAACTGGACAGCAAAACCTTAAGGTCTTAGATTTAAATTCCAATATTTAGCACTGCAGCCTAAATAATGCTTTTATTATGATCACCGGAGGTATCCGGGTAAACACCGTGATATGAGCAACGACGAAACAGAAAAATCTGTCTTGTAAGATAATAGACTATAAACAACCGAAAAGGTTCTTATAATGCTTTGCGCTTTACTTACAGGTGTTGAGTGTGGAGTTTAAGGGCCCGTCGACAGCTGGGTCATTTGGGCCTTACTTACAGGGACTTTACTTTCCAGGGACTTTACTTTCCAGGGAATAAACTCATCCCCGTATATTATCAAACATTAGGGATTACAGATTGTAAAGTGCCGTAACAAAATACATGCAAACGTAACGTTTCATTGGCACTTGTTCGTTTCTTATTAATGTTATTGTTGTATGCTATTATTCTTCTTATTAGTTATCATTTTTGTTATTACAAAATTATTATTATTATTATTATTATTATTATTATTATTATTATTATTATTATTATTATTATTATTATTATTATTATTATTATTATTATTATTATTATTATTATTATTATTATTATTATTATTATTATTATTATTATTATTATTATTATATTCTTCTTCTTATGTTTATAGTGTATTAACACAGACTACACACAATAATCCAACTTGGGGACTACCTCTCATCTCTCGTGTTCGCTAAGAGGCAAAAGGAACCTCACTCGCGACACTGGTGTCCCTGTGACTGGATTTACCCCGATACGTTCTACAACTGCTTTAACGCATGAAAGATTATCTACTTATCCCGATGCCGGATGAAGTGTGCCACCTGATATATACAACCTCTGACAAAGTTCGGTGAATAGTTCTGTAACATTTACGTAGATGAACTATGAACGGCAGTTACCTTCTGTCCTTCAAAGTAGTCCCCTCCCATGGCTGTCCACCGCTGAGACCTGCGATGCATGTTCTGGAAACATTACAAGAAGGCTTCTTTTGGGGTGGTGTTCAAAAGCCTTGTCACGTTACGTTGGGTGTCAGGAATGTCGTCAAATCTCGTCCCCTTCAAAGCGCGTTTGAGTCGAGGGAATAGCAAGAAGTCTGGAGGATTGAGATCTGGCGAGTATGGTGGATATTCCATTTGCACTACAAGATTCCTGGTTTTTTGTTCACGACAACCTCACCCACACACAGCCAATATTATCAAATAGTTCCTGGCCAAAAAAGGGGTAGATTGCTGTAAGGTCTATAAATACCCATATGGTTTTATTTATTTATCCTTTTACAATTTGGAGTAGACAATAAACAAAAGCGTTACTATTGTAAAACAATGGGATTTACATAATAACTTCTGTGACATTGTGTAACTCAGGATATCGGAACTTCCTAAGTCTCAACTGAATGGCTGAGCAAACCATAAAAGCTTGTTCTTTGATGTAACACAATTGCCGATTGTGACCTATATCAGGTTCATGGAAAGTGCCTTCTGATGATCGCCAATTATTTTGAAATACCGAAATTAAAAATTGGAGCACAAGAAGTACTTTAAAGAAATTAACAAATATACTGAGATACTGATAATTATTTTCCTTTATGATAAAGATGAGACAGATGTATCCTAGATTTGTTGCTAGAATCATTACTTCGATTTTGAACATTCCTGTTCAACTTTTAACAAAACTTGTGTTTTAATTAAAATTATACCTTAACAAAAAGTAAAATGAAGAATCAAAGCTTTTTTATTTTACAATATAATCATGATTTTTGTTTGAATCAAATGTAATATTATGTTTACTGCGTTTTAACTTTGTTTTTTAACCAACCTATGTGTTTCTATAATTTGGTCTTCCTTTGAGAACCTCCGTGGCACAGAAACATCAGGTTGATTAACTTCACCAAATCTTGTTCAGGGTACTAAGAATGACAACACTAGATAGAATGCAAGGAAAGGGAACAGAACTGGTGAATCGCAGTGCAGGCTGGAAACAGGCCATTCGTTCACCATTACAGCACAGGTAATGTTAGGTACAACAACAAGCAAATGAACAAACACAAAGTTGGTGCACAGGTGGTGCAGAAATAGGACACAATATGTGCAATAGTGCAAGGGTGGTGCGGTTGTACCGAAGGCTACGGACTACCTGGAGTTGGAACGTTTGCTGCTGTCCTTCTTCCCGGCCTGCAGATTTGGCAGATCCTTCTGCCTTTTCTCCGTCTCCCGCCAGATCCTCCAGTAGAGGATGCACATAACGCTGACCGGCACGTAGAAGGCTGCTATCGCCGTCCCGAATGTGATGTAGTGATTAGTCTCGATGAACTGGATGTAGCACTCGTGGTCAGGAACCGTCCGCTCGCCCTCAATGTACGGCCAGGAGTATATCCACGGCGGCCATAGCAGAAGAGAGATCCCCCACGCACATCCTGTGGAAACACACAAACATATCCATCACCATCAAGAAAAAGTAATCGATCATGGTGTAATATTCACGATCAGCAGTGATCTGTAACGACTCTTTCTATAACTACAAGCAGATCTATGTTGGGCGTAGGAGAATGGAGATCTCCACGCACATCCTGTGGGGAGAGAGAGAGAGAGAGAGAGAGAGAGAGAGAGAGAGAGAGAGAGAGAGAGAGAGAGAGAGAGAGAAACTTCATACGCCCTCGTAGTTAAGGGCAACTATGATGTAATATTCGCAGGAGCCATCCACTAGAGGTCTGCACGGGTCGACATTCTTAGGTTCGGCCGGGCCTAAACCAAGCCCAAGCCCGAGAGGTCATAGTGCACCACACGGCCCGCAGTTATTCGCATTCTTCTTCTTCTTCTTCTTCTTCTTCTTCTTCTTCTTCTTCTTCTTCTTCTTCTTCTTCTTCTTCTTCTTCTTCTTCTTCTTCTTCTTCTTCTTCTTCTTCTTCTTCTTATTATTATTATTATTATTATTATTATTATTATTATTATTATTATTATTATTATTATTATTATTATTATTATTATTATTATTATTATTATTATTATTATTATTATTATTATTATTATTATTATTATTATTATTATCATTATTATTATCATTATCATTATCATCATCATCATCATCATCATCATCATTATGATAATCCTAGTAAAGAAATCTCCTTTCAAAGATTAGATCAAAAATGTGTTATGATCACGTGTTCCGGTTTGTCATCCATCCACCTCTTACGAGGTCTACCCAGTTCTCTCTTTCCATTCAGATGATCGGGGTTTACGGGTTGCGTCCCGCGGTCAGATTTTACTGCAGGTAGATTCTCGCGGCAGACCTTCAATAACACCAATTTAACTGGAACGACTTAGAGCAAGAAGGGTACAGAGGTCAAATACGGTATATATTTTGTGTATGAGGTATCACTGTAAACTGTGATAAAACTTGTACCAACAAAGGTGCAGAAGTTTTGTTAAGTGTAGTGATAATGGAGGTGACCTAAATCGACAACAGTTTAACAATTCCGTCAAAAGAAAAGCAGTAAAAATTTACACGAAAGACCTAGAAAAATGATTCTCAGAGAACTACAAGAATAAGATGTTGAAATACTGGCAAAGAAACATATTATAAATATTAGTCGAAATATTCATGTGGCGCGCTCCAGTCAAATGCAAGTCATGGATACCCCTGAAGTGTGCACTAATCACTACGAAACGTTTACTATGGTAAATGACTCTAGAAAATACGTAATTATATTTTCATGCAAATCCAACTTACAATTTGCTGCTTCTAATGACATGTTATATGTTGATGGAACTTCCAAATCAACGCCAAAATATTATCAACTGTTTACAATTCACGGACTTAAAATGATCATTATATTCCGCTTGTATTTTTCTTGTTACCCAGTAATCTTTGTATGAAGAAGCATTTTAACATTTACTGGTTGACGGCGTAAAAATTAATGTAAATATTCAACCAAAAATTATTTATGCTTACTTGGAAATTTCAATTCATAACGCAGTGAAATCATGTGGCCAGTGAAGTTAGGTGAAGATTTGTCAGTTCCATTTACGTCAGTGCTAGTGGAGGAACATTCAGTTTTTGGGATTGGGCAAACAGTATCAGCAACAAGAAAGTGAAGTGGGTAAATTTTTAAAACTTATATTTGGTCTCCCTTTGTTACCACCAGAGGAAGTTGGCGACTGCTTCGCATTTGATTTATTGTAAAATGTACCTAAGGACTTAGAAATAGGTTTATTTTGTGACTATCTTTTAGAAAATTATATTGCATATGCTGCCACTTTTCCTCCGCATATGTGGTCTGAATTTTCATCTTCACCGCTCAGAACCACAAATACATGTGGATTATTTCATTCATACCTTAATTGTTGGGACGCGAACAGGTCCCTATTTCCTTGACACCGTCTTCCTAAATTAAAAACTTATATAGGTACTGTTATATGTCTCACTTGTCATGTAGAGTGCTCTGTGAACAGTGAAGATGGGCGAAGTCTAGTGTTGATGTATGGTGTTGTTATTTGCGCGAACTTCAGCAATTATCCCTAAGCGGAAATGCACCTTCTCTTCCAATTTGAAAGAAAAATGTCCTTTCCTGGAAGAGACAAAGTTGAATTATGAAGTTCTCTGTAAAATTTGAAAGGTGAAATTTTCGGCTGTACATGGCGGGAACTCACACAGCTTTCAGTTTGTAACCATTAAGCTTTTCTTCTGATTTCTTGCATATTCTGCTTGATAAACATATTCGACGGTACTGAAACATTCATTAACCCCACATCTTGCATCTTGTTACGTAAACACAGCAAGTGAATACCTGCGTTTCTTAACCTTTAGGAACTTGCCAGCTGTTTTGTATCAAAAGACATTAAGCAAAGTTTCCCAGAGTTTAATTTTACGGTACATACCGCAAGTTGTGCTGACGCCAGAACTTCTTAACGTTCTACAAGCCAATTTCTTCTTCTTCTTCTTCTGCTTCCATCTCCCAAACACCCCATGTTACACAAAAACATAAGAGATTTATACCACGAGAAAGTTACCCACCGGCTCTTAAATATGCATGTTTGTGACTAAGTAAATGCCGGGAGCTAGACGCAAGTTTAAAGGTGTAGTCGGGCGATTTGCACAACTGCGACATTATAAATGACTTTCATGTTCTGCTGTTGACTTTCAAAACAATGCTCTTACATAATGAACGGCGGCTCAACACTTTGTTCTTTACTTTATTCGTGAAATCATGTCAAGATTTGGCGAGGAAAATTTTTGCCATAAACGGTGGAGCGAAAAGTTTCACGTAAATAATGACAGGAAGGAAATTGTGACACAAGAAAAATATCAAAAGTAATTGAGCTAAAGTATTTTTAGACAATTCAAAGGTAAACTAAATTAATCATGCCGTCCAAGCAGCTCACTAGTATCCATGCAGAATACTCTTTCTTTTGAGCAAGCATCTGTCCGGTACCACCATGCGCCAAGAAACCTGAAAGACGAGAAGCAAATGGAATGAAAGCGAAATAGTGGTAAGGAAATGCGAGTCTCAGACATTACCGTGGAGCCAGCTCGCTCACTGGACTAAGTACCAAGTTAAAGGATGACAGCTCCAAGCGGTGTAACATATTGCCTATCAGTTCGCGTGACGTCAGGCGAGAGCTGAGTGTTGTCCAGATGTTGTCCCTGTGAGTACGGAACTGGAGGGTTGAGTGAAGTGTAGAGCACTCGATGACAATTACGTGGTCAGTACAAATGAAACAGAGTAGCCAGTGTTTCTGTTATGAAATTAGCTAAGTTCAAACCCCGAAGTATCTTATCAGATCATGACCTAACATGCAGTCTTTGATTGCAAATTTCCCAAACATTACGTCCTAACACTGATAAACTAGTTAAAGAAAAACGAAGCAGAAACTGTCAAGAAATATCCACGTAATTTTGTTACATAGGGCTCTCTTTTAATTTGCAGAGAAAATGACATTATGTTCTATGTGTTTTATAACAGCACTGTCTTTCACATAAACTAGACTTGTATATTTTCTCATAGCATAGAGCAGTAATGCAACTGTTTATAATCTGTGACCAATTGTGTAATTAAAACAACATATTACATCAACATAGTTGTGTTGTACACCACATGTTTCCTGCCTTTTCTAAATTGGAGACCTTAAACTATTTTCTCTTCCCCTACGGCAGCAGTAGAGAGCGCGGTGACGTCACATGGTGAACTCGCGTCCAGCGCGAGTATCTTCAGCGATGTGAGCTGAGGTCACATGACACTACCTGTTCTCCCCTGCACTAAGTTGTACGTCATTTTAACATACTCTAAGAACCACATTAGTACATTCCTTTCAGACTTCCTTCTGCTATTGGTATTACTATTTACTAACTTCTCAATTGAAAATTTATAAGGAATTGGAATATCATTGCTTCAGTTTTTGGAGGCTCCCCTTATAAACTTGCGCCAATTTCAAACAAGTTTGAGATTTTTACAGACACTTTCTTGAAACTGGCGTGTATGCAACAAGTGCTCCTTACATAGAGGAGTTTATTTCATGCATAAAGGTAGGAGAGTCGATCATAGCATCACTTAAACCTCTTATGTGGTGGCGAACGTACCTAATGTGCACTGCGTATTTAATTGAAACGTCTTTTAATTTCGCGGTTCCCGTTTTACTTTTGGACTCTACGGATAAGAGGTCTTGATTGGTATTCTGTTTACACCCTTCAAGTCAATTCTCGGGCTTGTGAAAGTTTTTCTACAATATAGAAACTCATCTCGGAGAGAAGCCAAGTTACAAAAGGGCGTCTGGGGAAATTACTGACTCATGATGTCATTAGCAGTTAAAGAACCAGCTGAGAATATCGTAATACCTCTAGAGGATGAACTTTTGATCTTGTTTCTATCTTCATGTCAATTTAGAAACCGTAAACTTTCAGTAATGAGTTTCCACAACCTTTTCGTATAAACATCCGCAAAGGTATACCAGCTGTGTTACCCGGCGTTTTGGAATGTACTTACTTCTTGGCAAAGCGACGAGGTGTATTGACCTTGGCTGTCGAGCGCTACGATCGCTCCTTATCTTGTTTATTAGAACAGCGAAATAATAGTAATTTGGCGTATAGTCAGTGATAAAATACAAATAGATGATCTCTCGCGCCTGCCGATACGCTGCTGTCCTGAAGATATGATTAGATCTGAACAGAGTGTACGTACACTTGTCTCGCTGTGTTTGTGCGATAAGCTCGTGTAAACATCTGGGCAGTTTCACATTCTTTCCGATACGCTTCATGGCTTTGCCAAGTAGTATATATTAGAAATCGCAAAAAACGTTGGGTTATTTAATTTCATGGACAGTAATTTACAATTGAAAAGTACAAAGGTAATAAGACAATTAAAATGTATTTTGAGGCTTTACAACATTTACGACTCTCCCTGTGGTAAATACAGTGGAAATGGTTTGCGTAACCAATGAATAAAATTAGGTTTGAAACGCATGAGAGAAACATTGTCACAAATAATATCATAAGACGTCTGGCCTAACCGAAGGGACCTGGGAAGGTCAGACCGTCGAATGATATTTATCTGTACTGTTTCATAAATAAAATGTGAATTTAAATACTACGTGACACAGATTTGATCATATTCATTTCGATTAGTGTAGTTCGACTTAGCACTGCCAACAGAGGAAAACGAAACCCAACATTTACATGCATTTTGATCTTCTCTTATTGCTATAACAGAAAACCAGTTCATAATCTCAAATAAATCTCACTTTATTCTTAATATTAACTTATAACCTTACTAATGGGGAAATACGTTAATTATTAAAAGAACAGTGGTTAGAGACACAGTTGTCAAATTGGAATGGAGTACTGTTTTGATTGCAATGTGCAATAAATTGCTTTTCAGCGATTTATGGGGTACAGTTGGTGACATTGATTAAACAAAATTCACCTAGTGATCATTCGTACAAAACTAAAGGATGGCCAGGTGATAATTTGTGCATGATAAAAGTATGTGTGAAATTGTCATAATCATATAGTCCCTGTCGGGTTGTAAAGCGTAAGATTTAGATATTTTACATGTGCCAGTAAATTATATTCGAACCGTAGTATCTAAAATAGCTACTCTCTACTAGCATGTGGGTCATTTCATACACCTATACAGGGATGAATGATGCTAATATATAGTTGTAGTTGTCACTAGTAGTGACAGCAGTGTGTTGTTTTCACTTTTTAGATGTAAAGTAGTCCGTGTTGCCCAGTTTGAAATCATTTCTAGACAAATGTTCATTTCCATTAACGCGAGACACTGTTTTATATGAATATACCTGCAAGCTGTACCTGTGAGCGAGTATCGGTTGGAAAACAACTGTTACACCCAATGTTTATAAGAAAACGTAAGTAGCAAGTAGACCGAAAAGCCTAGAGAACATTCATATAGCGGGTTCCCGAATCGCCGTCCACTTCTCGAATTTATACCTCGTATAAATAGTTGTTAGTCAATTATTATGCATTTGTCGTCTCTCATTCCGTTTGCATTTGAAATTCAAATTATTAAACAACGGTGTACCACCATGTCTAATATAGGCCTTGATGCTGTCATTCTTAATCCTTCAATTTCGGTTGACAATTCCGTGTACGCGTACGCAGTAGTGTAGACGTCACTCTGTGTACCCCGCCAAAGCATCTCTGGTCTGCAGAGAAACGCAATATTTCATGGTCTCTTGTCATTGATTTTTGCTTTTAGATGCCCCCATAAAAAGAAATCTACGGGTGTATGGTCTAGAGGGCCGGCATATAGATCCGCCGTGGCCAATCCACTTCCGAGGGTAGGCAAGATGGAGAAAAGCCTGCACCATAAAGTCGTGATGTGCCGGTACAAACTCCAGCCAGTGCTAGTGATATATTACTAACGCCAGCGGGACACCTACTTAAAGCTCACCGTCCATTAGTTCGATCTGCAGAAGCTTCAAAAAACGTTTACCATTGCAATCGTCTCGAGTAAAACTGGTCCAAAAAGATGATTCCCTAAAATTCAGCTACATTCAGCTTCCACCGATCCTGGGTGTGAGCGTTCATACAGGGGTAGAGAAAGTCGCGTCTTGGCCATGCAAAGAACTGATTTTCAAAGGCATCATATAGCGAGAACCTTTAAAAGATTTTACCATCGCTTAAAGCCTACTGTATTCAGGTATTTTCCTTGAACGTGCAAGAAAATTAGGAGTAAGATAATTTTTGGAAATGTTTATCTCGATTAACATGAAGTAGATAGAGAAATAAGTGTACAAGAGTAGAGAAAGGCATGCGAGTGCAATACATAATATGTTTTGTTCGAGAGTACCAGAATAGATAAGAAAATTAAGCACAACGAAAGCAACAAAATTCGCTTCATCATTTGTCACCTACTAGGATTCATTAACTCGTATTTTATTGTAATTGTAGATTATTATATCCAACAATGAAGAATATAATAGAGTATATTCACTTCTTTTCCTATATTGAAACGCAGATTGTAATTGTCACTTGAAGTTTAATTTTTTGAACCAAAGGTGAGTATTTTTATTTTCCTTATCGCAGATAGGTACAAAACAGCTTTATTAATACTTTTGCTAATTATTGTATTGCGATTAAAGCGTTCCGTATTACTGCTTTAATGAGAAACAAACCAGAAACAAAATTGTAAGCGTGACGTGTGACATGAAAGAAGGGAGGATCACGTAGACATAAAGCATGACATAAATAAGCATCGTGATAATTTTTCTCAACGTTAGTTCACCATAAACGGAGCTTAAATTTTCTAAGTGAAATATTGGTGTTACTATTGATGATATTGTGTAGTATGAACGATACTATCGCCGATATCAGTCGGATGAAAACATGAAAGGAGTTTATTCTGTAATACGTAATGAGTAATTTTGGCAGACTTTTGACAGTTAGAATTGATGCATTTCTAAACGAGAGAACAACACTGTGCAGCGGAACAAAGGAATAGTCCATGTTCATGCTTGTTTCTACTGCTGCCATTAGAGCACTGCAGTCAAAGGCAAACATAGCGTTGCTTAGTTTTTGCTATCTATAGTTTTCTTGTGTTGCTGATTCTTGAGTTGATGTTCTATCTATGTGATACAGGTAATACAATTTAGTGCCGCAGCGGCACGGCCAGTCTCACCACAGCCGAGCCAGCTAGTCGACCGGCTGCCATCACCGCAGCCAGAACCATCAGCAACCGCCGCAGACGCCGCGCCTCCTGGACTTCCCTAACTTCAGTGACCAGAATTCGCAACAAGTTCGGCGCTACACCCATCGTACGCCTAATCTTCAGGGACCGGGAAGATTACACCGTAGCCATATCTACAGGCATTATCCTCTTCGGTTGGCACACTCGAATCGAGGGCAACTGTTCCGAATGGACCAGACCATGTCGCCGATGCTGCGATTATGATCAGGAAGCGGACACCTGTGTGGCACCTCCGAAGTGCCATTATTGCGGCGCAGCAGCGCTGAGGTCCACCTGCCAGCAGCATTACCTCATGAGGCGACGGAGGTATGGCGCCATCTGCGGCAGGATGGACACTTCACCGGGCAGGTCTGCTGCCCGCGATACCCACTGCCGAGAGAAATTTCAAAAATCCAGACACCGCAGCCACAGCCTACAACACAGCTTACAAGGACTATCTCCTACACCTTAGTCATCACCGCAGCACAGCCGCCCAGCACGGAGGTCCAGAATCTACGTTTCGAGGTCCGGGACCTCCACCTCACCAACGTCGCAGCCACCACTACATCCCAGATCGCAGAAGCAGCACTCTAAGCTGTTCAACCTTCACCCTCGGAACTTCAGAACATCGCAACCGACAATCTAGCTCCACTCAGGACAGACCTCGCAGCTCTGAACACAAAACTGAACACTCACCACAGGTCAAATCGCAGGCGTCTGGCAAAGATCGGCCGTCAGCTCCAGCACCACACCATAGGTTTCAACGCCGCAGCAAAACTCCTTCATGAGTCATGGAACTCGACGACTCCGAGCACACTGAGCTCCTCGAATCTATCCGGCGCAAGCTGTATAGGATCGAGGAGAAAACCAACCAAGTCACACCAGCTACGCATAAAGCCGCCTCCCAGACCTTCGTACATCCTTCATTCTACTCTCATCCGAAGATCTATGCAACGGGAGACGATGCACCAATTTCCCTTACGAATAATAAAAAATAAAGAACGACCAAACTTCCCTACCATTTCTCCCCCTACTCACCACAAATCTCCTCGTCCTAACCCCCAGGCGTCACTCAGGTCTTGTCATGGGTGGCGCCGGGTAATCCTGCAAGCACGCTAACAGGCTCTGCATGACAGCTTGCTAAACTCCAGCTGCTTACCGCGGTGCGTACAGCGGAACCCGCAACCTTTCCCTCTCCCATCGAATACTTCCCCACCAACTATCTTGTCTATTACTACCCTTCCTCTCCTGACGAGATAAGCCAATCTTTCACTTCCAACTCTCTTTCTGTCTGCCCCCCCCCCCAATTAAAAAAAAATATATAAGCACGTTGATATTTTAACCATATGGCGGTTTGCAGGATGCTCGTCTAATGCATCAAATACTTAAAGTGGCTTTAAAGTTTAAATGGTAGGAAACTCTTGAGGTTACACATCCATTATTCAGAAACAAGAAGCCAATTAAGGCAGTTTGGGAACTAATTCTTTAATTGGAAAACTTCTAAAGTTCGGCTCTATCTTACGTCGATGGCAGAACAAATGATTATTTGGAGAACCCATAATAAGGTATGATGGTTTGTGCATTTGTTTGCCTTCCAAATGGAAAAGTTTTCAAGTTGTAATTAATAGCTTATAGGCACCTTCGTCTGCTTTTACCAACAGAGTAAGGGCAATAACAAAACTGTTTTTAGGCTTTTATTATAATTGGAAATTATAATACGCCGTGCTTTGTGTTGATTACTTACGTATTTAAATTGTTGGAGCCTCGTGCATGCAGGCGAAAATGTATCTCTCACATAGTATTAAATATGAATGTGCATTTGAAAATACCTGTCAAATACACCCTCATTCCGAAACTTACCCGAATGACTTCAGTCTGCACTGGTTATATGTAAATCGATGTTAAGGAGAGTCGTAAACTAATGTTGAAATAGCTATTGATGACCGATTATCTCGGAACATATATCATTTTTATGGCGTTTATTCATTCTTTCTGAGTACATTTCGATAGAATCTTTGTTGGAACGTTTTTATAAACTACTAACATTTTCAATAAGATTTTGCACCTTTTGTATCCACATTAAAACAGCTCTTGTATTGCACTCACATGGCTTTCTCTACTCACTCACAGAATGTTCTTACAAACACTTATTCTTGTACATATTTCCTGTTAGTCCAGATAAACATCTGTAGAAATGGTCTTAATGTATATTTTCTTGTAGGTACAAAGGGAATAAGGAAATACACTAGGCTTAACGTTTATCTAATCTTTTAAGAGCTGGTCGTTATGTTATGGCTTTGAAATTTCGTTCTTTTTATACAGCCAAGACATAAAAGAATGAACACTAACTTTCTATTTGAGAAAATATCATTTGTCATGAAAACGTTTTAAAAATATGGTATTTGAATGATTGACTTTGGAAATATCCTTTTATTCTTTGCAAGAACATCTTGATTGTAAAAGTATTATATAGTTGCTCTGTTGTATGTAATAAGATATTCTTTTGACGTTGTCTATTGCTGCACACAGCTCAATGATAATGAAATACAAAATAAACAATAATAAATAAAATCAATTAAAGAACTTAACAGCCGTTTTTGAGAAATTTTGTTTTTCGAAAATTGTCCATGTAAAGGGTAATTTGAGATGGATTTTCTTAAAAATCTTACCCGGATAGTTTTGTAAAAATTCTTCTTTTTTGGGTGGGTGGGGGGGCGGCGTTCAGGGATGAAATCTCTGTATCCTTTATACTTTAAATGAGGTTTTTCGTCAGTTGCACTTAACTCGGCTGAGAAGTTAATGAATATGTATGAATTTGTCACATATTCATTTTGTATTATTATTATTATTATTATTATTATTATTATTATTATTATTATTATTATTATTATTATTACTACTACTATTGTTGTTGTTGTTATTATTATTATTGTTGTTGTTATTATTATTATTGTTATTGTTATTGTTATTATTATTACTGTTATTATTGTTGTTATTATTATTACTGTTATTATTGTTGTTATTATTATTACCATTATTATTGTTGTTATTATTATTACCATTATTATTGTTATTGTTATTATTGTTATTGTTGTTATTGCTGTTGTTATTATTATTATTATTATTATTATTATTATTATTATTATTATTATTATTATTATTATTATTATTATTACTATTATCACTACTACTATTATTATTACTATTATTATTGTTATTACTATTGTTATTATCATTACTATTATTATTACTATTATTATCGTTGTTGTTATTTCTCATTTGGGTGATTTTCTGTTTTGGAATGTAATCGTTCAACTTCTTTGTTGCACTTTTTTAAAAATTAATTTATTATCTATTCTGTTTCTGTATTCTGGATCCATGTGGTCAACCTTTAATATTTTAATAAATCACACACACACACACACATACACACACACACACACACACACACACACACACACACACAAAACTTGTTCAATTATATAAGAAAGAAATGCCTGAGTGTATCACATCAGTTTTGATGTATTCTTGTAGTTATTTATATTTAAGTTTCTGAAACTATATTATCATGGTTAATTTTTTTCTACATGAATGGCTAGCGTAACCATAAAACTGCCCACTATATCAACAGTCGATGGTGGCTAGACAAATGTTTTCTTCTGTACGTTCTTTTTAGTTTTATTGCTCTGATGCTATCACGTGGGCTTTGTGAATATGTTGACATGTATATTACGCTGTATTGCACTTTATAATTCTTATGATCTGTGTATAAATTAAACGATGTGTGTGAGTGATATTTCCTGAAAATCAAAAAAAAAAAAAAAGCAACTTTTTATATTTTAAATCTATAAAATAATTCAAACACTCCAGAATGCTAAATACGCATAATTTGCCTCCGGACGCCATTTTAATTGCTCTACTGCATGTTCAAATGTCGCGTGGACTTGAATGTCAGCTATGCATTCAAGTTGTTTAATACTGTTTTCTCGCTAATTATATTTTCAGCGTATTTGTTTCAGTAAAATGTTCCTTGCGGAATAGTCTTTGTATTGCAGTAATACAAATCGTATTTTCTGAACCATTTTCTGAAATGTAGGCTGTAAGACACTTTCTTACGCTACACCTGTGGTATAAGTTTAACAAAGCTAGCATTATTAGTAGAGTTGCAATTTTCAGTCATACATGTACTTAAAATCGCACTTAATGAATCCTACGCCGTCTACTACCACTCCTGCGTTCAGTACAAGGTACTATGTGATGTCAGCACAATGAATCTTCAGGTAGTGTGCCCAGCATTATGCAGTAATTAAACATTCCGCTCGTTCTCTGCATATTCACAACAGTCCTAAATAACACTACAGATGTACAATGTTAGACTTTAATTAAACCACAACTTGTGGAGAGCGCTTTCGCTCAAATTTCCAGTCATTTACATACACAATAATGAGCTTAGGATGTGATATCCTGGTTTTCCACGAGACGGGTCTTCGGAAATTGAATTGGGCACACATTGCAATCAAGGCTTGTGGGTTGGAACCCACTAGAGGTCGAGCAATAAAGCTAGGACAACATGTTACATGAATCTGCATATCGCATTAACAACACCCCTTGCAATAGGTATGGTTTCAACCATCAAACCAAGAACCAACAGCAAGCTTCCTCAAAACCTCTAAAGTCACTGTTTACTGCTAGCAGGTAAACTGGGATATGCAGTTGTTATCAGCAGCATTTCATTAAAACTCAAGGTGTGATGACAGAACTAGATATTGTGTTGGAAATTACTTCCTAAATTAATTATAATCTATCCCACTAATACTCGTATATGTGCATACAAGAACATCACACACACACACACACACACACACACACACACACACACACACACACACACACACACACACACACACACACACACACCGGGTTGAATTCCCGGGTGAGGGGTGGGAAGTTTCTCTTGCCAAGATCATTCATTCCCTTTCCTACTCAAAGTTTGGAAGTATGATTAGAGTGTGAATGAATGTGTGTAATACGATTTACGAAACTGAAGACAAAACCATTGAATACATATCACATATTGCTTATAGGCAATATGTTCCAAAGATATAGTAAATTTTATAATTAAGATTGAATTTTGTTAATTATTATATTGTGAGAATAAACATTTAATTTTTTCATATAAAGACTGATTTATGGTGGGGAAATTTTCTTGATATGTTCGTCTGGTATACTTAAACATTCTCTGACTCAAGGTGAAGTGTGTAAGTTTTTATTTTTGGACCATGATGTTCTCCCTCTCTCTCTCGCTCTTCAACCTCTCCCTTTCACATGCACACGCGTGCGCTTATTTCTGGTGATATCTCGGTACGTATCGATTTTTGGGTGGAATTCAATGCTTCCTAAACCCACCATACGTGTGCGGTAAAGACAGTAAAATAAAAACATATGTAATGTGTTGTGCTGGGATGACTTTCTTTTCTTTTGTATGCACCATTCTTAAAAATTCTTATTCCTGTATCTACTTCATGTCATTCCAGATAAGCATTTGTACAAGTTATCTTAATGCTGATTTTCTTGCAGGTGCAAGGGGAATATGAGAATACAGCAAGCTTTTAAGTGCTCGTCATTATGTGATAGATTTGGAATCCGTTATTTTTGCATGGCCAGGAGACAAAAAGCTAAACAGATATAATTTTCCATTTGAGAAAAGTATAAGTATTGGAAAATTCAGACAAACAACGAGTATCTCCGAAATGGTTCACTCCACAAAAAATGTATGACACAAATTGTCTTTTAACAAGTTCTACATTTTTTGTAGACTAAGCTTTTGCCTCTCTCTTATGGTGTAGTAATGTAAAGCTCATCCTGAGTGAGGAGTACTTCTGATAACATTCCCACAGAATTTAAGTTATACATTACATTTGTCGTAAAAATATCTTAAACATATGAAATTTTAATTAAAATCATTTGCACCAGTTTTGATAAAAATATTTTGAAAAATTTTCTATGATAAAAAGGTAGTCAGAGGTGGAGAGATTGTGTTGAAAACCTTCGTGTCGCATCGTTGGAAGATGCTGAGCTTAACACACACGACATTTTTCTAAAAATGTGTTGTTTTCTTCAGATTCAGGGGGTCCCAAAACATGTATTTCTGGTGAAATCTCGATGTACAACATTTCCCCATATACATATTCATACATGTATGCAGTAGAGGAAGTAGGTAATAAATAAATGCTCCAAAACGGTCCACTGGGAGATTCCAGAGACGGGTACCAGATATAGTGCACTTCCGTTATGTATAGCGACATAATACGAGTGGCATTGACTTACGACATTACGATTTAAACGATCGTCTCGATACTGATCATAAAATGCCGGAGTTACAGAGCTTTCAATGTTTTCTTTGCTTCAGAGTCTGGCCGTTGTTTCTCTCCCTTTCTTCAGTTCCTTACAGAATTTCTAGGAAAAGCCGGCCGTTATCCTTTGTGTTTCAATATCCTGTAATATCCTGCTCTGCCCGGCTTTGTCGCAAATCTCCCAATCCTATTTCTCTCCGGGGCCATTGTAAACCGTAATATTCAATCATCTCGTCTTACACTGATGTTCTGAAACGTGCGCCTTAATATAACACTATTGCATTTAATGACAATCTACCCCATTAGAATATTGATTGTCATTAAAGTTAAGTTATTCAGAAAGCTGGTAACTGATCAACTGGATTAGAGGAACGAGAAATTGTATTAACTGAAGAACGAGTATTACTGAGGGGAGCATTTTAGTCTTTCAGAAAAAAATATTCTCAGTTTTACTTTTACTGCACTTATGTTTGCTAAATTTATATTAAGAATTAATATAGTTCAGTCATGTTCATTTCTCCCTAACATATCATACCAAGATTTCATTGCATATGTTTTGAAGTTCACTGAATCCAAAATAGAGAATTTTAAAAAGTGTCTGCGAAAATTGAAGAAGTTTTATTTATGGAAGCTCTTTAACTACTACGGTTCTCGGTGTCCCATTCTGTGTTGGGTGTAAAAAACTCCTTAATTTTGCTCAGAGGCCTCTCTACCAGATCTTAGCTTCATTTACCTGCCGTAAATCTACCACACGGAATCGCCGCCCTTACTTCCCTTCCGAAGGAAGTCATACTAAGAATTTTTAAGCCCGAAAAAATTCATCACCCTCCGCCGGGTTCGAACCCGCGACTTCGGGAACTAGATACTAGCATGTTACCCCTAGATCATTGAGGATGACTAAATGTATCTGAACAGAGAGAAGGACAGAGACAGAGAATAACAAATTTTATATTTAAGGCAGCATCTTTCGGGAAATAACACAATGGTTTTCATGAAATTTTCCCACATCAACCTTCCGTTTACGCGAAGACCTTCATTGTTTCTATTTTCTTAGAAAAGGCTCTATCAATTTTGATTGAAATACTATGCGTTTGAGGAACTTACAGGAATAAAATATGCATATCCCGAGTTTTCTATGAATTTTATAATTTTTTATAACTAAGAAACTTAAAACAAGGCTTTCTACAGGAAAATGCAGTGTACTTATCAAAATATACGACTTGCTACTCCAAGTTTTAGTAGTTTTGGCTGTTTTAAAATATTCCAGGTACAAACTTTAAGCGTTGAAGCATTCCATCTCGGCATCAATGTTATGTCATGAATATGAGCAATGATCATTTGCTTGCACCAGTTACAACAAAAATGCAGTTGTTTGACAGTAGATGCGAAGCTTTCTACGCATTTTGTATGAACCCTGGAAGAAATAAGATATGTGTCTATAAAACCTAATTTAACATAACCATAGTAAGCAGCTTTGTATTTAAGAATTGCTTTGTGCATAAATAAAATATTAAAGGAAGGGATTCTGTAAAATGGCGTAAGTGCAAAGCCGTGCGAGTCGATTATATGAGATACATTTCAGTTTTAAGTAAGAATACGGCGTACTCCATTTTGCTAGTTTGAAAATATTTAACTAAGTCTTATTTCAGAGATTCTAAGAGCTACACGCGTTAATTATACGCACTACCAAGTTATGAGGAATAGTTACTTTTGAAACTTACCAACGTGGTTTGGAATAAAATGTTAGCAAGTAAAACTTTTATTGAAACTGATTCACTCTGGCTATAAAATCGAAAGAAGTAACCCTTACTGGCGGTATAAATACCTAATAAAACATAAAATTGAGTTCATACTGTGGTTATAGCAATTTAAATGGGAATGTATAGGAGCAAATATAAACTTTGATGGCATGTTTTGGTATAGGTATACTTCAAGGGCCTAACGCACGTAGAAGTGATAGTTACATCTTAAACTGCTATATGCTGGCTTTGAATATTCGTATTATTTGCATAGTATC
Source organism: Tenodera sinensis (assembly GCA_030765045.1). NCBI lineage: Eukaryota > Metazoa > Arthropoda > Insecta > Mantodea > Mantidae > Tenodera > Tenodera sinensis. The sequence continues at coordinate 164,482,913 of CM060961.1, read as the reverse complement.
AGCAAAAACAAAACAATGGTGTCTCAGCACTACAGAATTCAATAAAGTAGTGCAAAATTCAACAAATAGTAACGAATATCTCAGAACAGTTAATCCCACCAATTACATACAATTGACAAACACTAATCAGTTAGTGAAATCTACAGTTTCTGTGAGGTAAGCTGGATAAGGAATTTTATTTGGCACCAATAATTGACATATTCTTTCCATTGACGTCACCAATCGGACACTACACGAGCTAAATTCATGTAAAGGTCACAGATGCCTTATAAATAAATATTTATATTTTAATAATTATTAGTAGGATGGGAAAGACAAATAACAAACAACACAAATGGCCAAGGACCCTAGAAATGATAAACAAGAACTAAACATTACTGTAATGGACATTGTTTTGAATCTGTTGGTACTCAACGTATTTTTTTAAATACGACGCTGTACTCGGCTTCAGGCACTCTAACTGGAAATCCGTTGGAGTAAGCATCGTAGCGGTGTAACGTTACGATGAAGGTGTTTTGCAGAAGTTATTTGTGAACTAAGTACATTCAAACATTATAAATATTAACCTACGGATAAACTTAAAACAGTTTATCAAAGTTATGTTCATATATATGTAAAGTACAGTGATCGGAAATATCCAATAAGGATAGTGAGTTTTCAATTAATAAAACGCACTTAAAAGAAGTTTTGTATCGTTGTTTCGTACACCCCCGCATACCCTGAAGGTATGAGTTTCTCATCGCTCTGGCTAGCAGCTGATAGCAACATAGGATGCGGAGACTTGGTCCAGGATCCACGGAAAATCGACAAGGTGGTACGCATTGTTAAAACAGCTCCAGGCGGTTCCAGACAATGTGAATACTGCATAGTATTGCAGCCGGCAAGGTGTGAACTTCACACACCTCGTAGCATTGCTTCTGTGTGGCTCCTATAGTATCCGCATCAACGTGAGGCCTTCTACAACCTAACCAACATTTCAGCATCAAGCTTCTATTTTATAAAAATTATACACAATTTTTTCAGGATGAGGAGTACTTCACAGGCTAACACATTTTAAGATATAAATTTTATTAGTCATGCAAATGTCGTATGAGATATTTTAATAAAAAATATCGAGCTATTTTTGGGAAAATAAGAAAGCTAAGGGTAACATTACACGTGAAGGATAAACTGGAATATGGGGAGTTTCTTGAACATCATTCTTTCGCATCTTTGGGACTTAAATACAATACTTAAATACAACGTTTAGTATTTGTCTTTTTATTTTTGGGTTATTTTGTTTATATGCGTACGCACGTAAGCGCAAGTGCATGTGCGCGCGTCCCTCACAGAAGAACATTATTCTAAAATATTTCTTTCTGATTCAGTATCAATTTCGGATTTTTAGATAGAATGCAAAGCTTCCTGTACCTACTACTGATAAGTGGTACATAAAATAACAATTGAAATAATTGGTTAAGTATTAAGATTAAAAATAAACCTTGCACAACAAACATTAGAATTTACCAGATTTTGCTAATTATTGCTGTACGTAAACCATTACTTTGGGAAGCTGTAATTCCAATCTTACATAAAGCATAATAGGCACTCGTCTGATTATCTAATATTAAATTTTAATTTTTATCAAAGTCCCAGACAAAAGTTTTAATACCGTTTTTCAGACATTTAGCATTTAGCGCGCTCGCGCGCGCGCGCACACTCACACACACACACACACACACACACACACACACACACACACACACACACACACACACACACACACACACACACACACACCTCTTGACGACGTCACCAATTGCCAGTATATATCAGCGCCACCGGTATGCCCGAAATTTCGTCCCGCGGGAGTTCTTTTACATGCCAGTAAATCTACTAACATGGGGCTGTCGCTTTTAAGGGTAGTCGAAATGCCCTATATTTTTAATGTTATTAGATTATCTATAATACTAATTAAGATAAGTAGCTGGATTTTTAAAGACGTATTCAGGGTATTTTTACGTTAACTGATGAACATTTTCTTCACCAAAAGCAAATTTATTATTTTTTTAATACAATGGATAGATTTTTATTGAAATGTAAGGGTTTTAAAATTAAAAATCTAACTAGTATGCCTGATACATAAGTGTTTTTCTTCACTAAAATAAAGCTCTAGTTGCAAATGTGTGATAAAAATTTCTACACATTACACTAATAATTTTCAGAGATAATGTGGTAATGTGTAGAAAATTATTGGTTCTTCAGAAACTGCAGTTAAACAAAATGAGAAAGCCTAAAACCTATATGTAGCTTTGTTTTCAATAATAATTTTAATGCATTTACGATTAACGTAAACGAGTGAAACATCTAAAATATTCATATGGAAGTAAAACCTGAATTCGTAAAAAGATCACAAAATTCCCCATTTCACTCCCCTTAAACACATTTAGAAACCACCGCTCTGAGTCAGATTTGAACCCACGACCTTGGGATTAGTAGTCTCTAAGCAACTGGTCCTCTCACACCGAGAGAGAGAGAGAGAGAGAGAGAGAGAGAGAGAGAGAGAGAGTGTGTTTCTCTTTCGGGTAACAAAACGTGATTGGAGTGACAGGATCTGTAATTGAATAAGAATTATGAGATGTAAAACGCTGGTTTAATTGCACAAGGGCAATACACATATATCTTGAATACCAGAGCTATTGTAGCTATGCATTTGTTTATGTCAAATTTGCGCGTCTGTTTGATGAACGCAGTATATGAATAAGTAGTTTGCCCTGAAGGTCTGAGGCACACGGAGACACGTATATTATGGATGGAAACCTATTCACCGTTTAGTCAAACACTGGCCCAGCACAGGCAAACTGACTGCGTTGTCAAATCAAGGCAATAATTCTGAGGAAGTTTGTTTTGCAGCCTCAGCAATCATTTGCAGAAGCAGGTCCCACAAATCATTCAGCATGTTTGCCGACCTGTGATCATGGCTTTCCTTTAGTGATCAATTTAACACAGACTGCGGCAGCTAAACTACAAACCTTGTCACAATACTGGCCGTACGTTTCACATACGCTACCCGTTTTCCTCTGTGCAACGCATCAGTTCTATGGTTGAATTAATTTTTACTTCCTCTACCACATATAGTAAGAAGGGGAGGTATTGTATTCCGTCCAAATTCGATGTGGAGATTTCATAAGAAATATATGTTTTGAAAAAGCATTCTCAGAAAAAGGTCCGCGCGCGCGCGCGTGTGTGTATTAACAGCACTACTAAAAAATCTGATGTGTTGCACTCACATGGCTTTCTCTACTCTTGTAATAACCTTTCTTACAAACTGTTATTCCTCTATCTTCTTCATGTTAGTCGAGATAAACATTTGCAGTAATTATCTTATTGCTAATTTTCTCATTGGTGCACGGGGAATATGGGAATACAGTAGGCTTTGAGAGATAGTCAAATCTTTTAAAGCTTTCAAATTCCGTTCTCTTTGCACGGTTAAGATATAAAAGTGGATAACGATCTGACATTTTAGAAAAGTTTTAAGTATTGCAAAATACACACAAATTACAAGGAATATCTTCTCCGAAATGGTTACATTACATTTGAACATAACTTGTGTGCGTTAATGAGATCTACATTTTTGTATACTAAGATTTGGCCTTTTCTTACGGTTTACCAGCTATGCAAAAGTCATCAAGACTAAACAGGACTACACAGGTTATAGGCAGAAAATTAAAAATGGACATTTTATTTGCCATAAATATCTCTAACATGGCATTTTAATGAAAAACGTTAGAACCATGTAAAGCGTAGTTTAAGGTGGAGGAATTTTCTTCAAAATCTTCGTGTCGCATCCTTGAAATTTGTTAAAGTTAAATTCCAACTTTGATTTTTAACAGAATTTTCGTTTTTGAGTAATGCTGTTCACACGCACGCACAGACACACACACCATTTTCTAAAAACGCTTTATTTGGATGCAGAGGGCCTCATAACATATTTTCGGTGCAATATAGGCGTTGAAATTTTGGGTCGAATATAGTGCTCCTCCTACTTATTATTCGTAACAGAAAAAAAAAAAAAAAAAAAAAAAAAAATCAACAACAAAAGTAAAAGTTAGTTACATTCCAACCTGGTATTTAAGTTTATCATCTTTGGAGAATGCGACATCAAGATCTTTAGAAAATCCGCCCATCCTAAACAACACTTGATAAGGAACATTATCCCAAAATGCTAATTTTCTCAAAAGTGCTTCTGATTTTGATTAAAATACCACATGTCATGACATTTGAATGAAAAATGGAATGTAGATATAGCCTCTGAATGACCTTTGCATAACTAGTAAACAGTAAGAGAGACAAAAGTTTATCTGCATAAAATATATAAATTTCCTTAAAGCACACAATTTATGATATTCTTTTTATTCTGAATGACTTTTGCAGGACTAGTAAATTGTAAGTGATGTACAAACATTTGCACAAAATATATAGATTTCGTTAATGCACAATTTATCATACATTCTTTTATGAACAAACAATTTTCGGGATATTCCTACCTATTGTTTGAATTTTTAAACATTTTAACTGCCCCATTCGTTTTTTTTTCTCTTCTGGTCACACAAAGAGTAGGTACGTAGTTTCAAAACTATTACAGCGACCAGCTCTTTTTATGACTTTTTTAACAGTCCTTGTTTTCCCGCTTTTTGTATTTCTATTTTTCTTTTTTTTAACACAAACACCTATGCCCGAAGCGGGCTCGAACCCTTGCGATCCGAGAACCTGGAGCGCCAAAGACCACCTCCAGCGACTTGGGCTACGTGGGTGACAGCTTTTAAACATTTAATTAGGTATCGCTTAAGCCTAATGCATTCCATATTCCAATTGTATCTTCAAGGAAATGTGTAATACCATTTATACAAGTGTTTATTTGGATTAAGATGTAGTAGACAGAACAACACGCTTTTGTAAGATTAGTTTGAAGAATGGGTAAAGAAAGTCATGTAAATATTGCACATTAGATTTTTAAAATTTAGAATACATTTTGTATGTAAACCATACATTTAATGGTATTATGGATTCTAGGGATGTTAGAGTGTATGTATTTAAGATTAAATTGCAATTTGGGATTTTGGATAGAGTGGAACAGGTATTTCTACAACCTTAAGGTAGCGGCCAATTATATTTATAAAACAATGTTTAATGTATGCTTATTATTTAATTAAAATGTCTCTTCTGCTTTCATTTGGCTATTGAATTCGATTGCGACGATACAAGTCCTCTATTTGAAATTCCATTTCACCCTTTAACAACAGGTGGTCGAAGTAACCCGGAAAAGGATGTAATATGTAAGATCTTCGAAATCTTTTATGAATCGAGCTACACAGTACAGAATGGTGCTGTTGGCTAAGTCTCTTTGTTCTGTTTGAAACAATAGCACAATGGCCTTTAACTCGTACATGGTAACTTTTAGCACCGTGGAATAAAGAATCTCAACAGTTAGGGAATAATTGATACCGTACTCCGAGAAGGAAGTCAAATCATTCCGGAATTAAACACGGCCTTCAACAGCACTTTGACGTGTCAAAGGTTTATACGCGTACAATTTGTGTCAGAAATCCTTCAGGCAAAAGAAAATTACGATTAATTCCGGTGTTACTTGTTTAGCTATAGGTGAATTGCTTCTTTTAGGTTCTAGAATATTTTAACGTTCACAGATAAGCTGCAGGAGCAATTTTATTGACTTAAGAGCTTTTGGTGCTATATGTGTGCTTAAAAACTGAAGTGGTGCTCAAGGATTATCTTTATAGTCCAAGGGATCACCATACCCGATTGGATTTCCGGCTGTCTCCAATTTCCGATTTTTTAAATACATGCAGTAGAATTTGTTGTGCTTTTGTATAAATTCTGAATATTAAACTAACCAATTAGTATGCCCTATAAATAGAGCTGTGTGCAATAGACGCTAAAATACTTGAAATGGGCAGGCAAATAGGAACTATGCGGCCCGGGGTCGATCCCAGGCAACTCCATGTGGGATTTGTGGTGGACGAAGCGGCGCTGGTTTCCTCCGGGTTCTCCGGTTTCCCCCGCCATCTCATTCCACCGATGCTCCATCTTCATTCCATGCATCATCAGTGTCACCGCCTGCGGTGCCGTACGTAGTAAAAGCAAGCGTTAAACACTACAAAAATAGGAAATACAGAAAGTTCAAAGTACAATAATATAGGCACAATCAGTATTAATAGGCCTTGGATAAAGAACAATCATTTATACGTTTACTATTTAAAAACATATTTTGGTATGTTAGAACTGTATGGAAATATGAAATATTAAATAGCCATATAACATACAGCCTACATTAAATTTACCATATTCCACTGTTCTCTTAATAGAACGTAAACTGTAAGCATTATTTCTTTAAATTTACAGTGTTCAATTATTGTGAATTTTATGGCAAACCATTAACCTGTCAGTTTTAAGTAATTGGTCTCTTCAATACGTTTAACACTAACCTATCTTTTAATAATTATTGAGGCTGTTAGTATTAATGTTAAACAGACTATTGTTGCGCTTGCTATGAAAATAAGTCTAGTTTTTTAGACATGCTACGACTATAATTTTCGAAGCTTCTATACGATAAACGTATGAACTTTTGTCATGATGTGCCAAATATTAGCTGGTATAGCGTTGAAAGTAGGGATTGAAAATTACAACGGAAGTTTTTAAAAGATATAGCTATATGCGTTAGATTCTAAAGCCAAAGTGTACGAGTTTTATAAAAATCATACCAAAAGCTCTTTGATAACTTAAGTTCAGTGAATATGAACAGCATGTGCAATGTGACTAGATTGGGTTACGTATATAAAGGCTTGCTTAATGACATAGAGATCGCAGGAAAATATGGAATATGAGCCAGAAAGCCTTAATTTGTATTATCCGGTGCTGTCACTGCATATCCAATCCCATTTTCTGTTTTCAATCCATTAGCATAAATTAATATACCATTGCATTTCTTAGAATACTTATTTGTATAGGAATGCATCTATGTGGGCTTTTTTTTTGTAGTTTTTAACATCCAAGTTAAGCTGAGGAAGAGATATTCTCTATTGTGGTAATTTGCGAAACATCCATGGCATTAACAGAAGAATTTCTGACCCAAGTTGTTTAGTGCATGTTCTTATTTTGAGGTGAGTTAGCAATGGCTACCTTAAGGTCGTTATGATATTTTCTTTGTATCTGTTAGAGAAGACGTGCCAATGGATCTGCGAATTAGGTGTTGCAGAAATCTTGATTGCATATTTAAAACCATACTCCATCCAGCCTTATATCCAGAACTTGTATCCCTGCGCGATAAATTGGTGATCGTATCAGCTGCGACTAACACAAATAAACGCCATATGTGTTTATGATGCAACAGAACGATATTTACTCAGGAGTTTATGAATAGCGCTGCTATCGCTATATTCAAGTTCATTCAACTAGTCTTAACCGGGGTTACCATACATCTTGAAAAGTCGCAGATAATCGCCAATATTTAAGGCACTATATTTTTAGTGTGCTTTTGTTTCGGCGTATCGCGGGTTAGTTGTTGAGGGCTTATGTTTTCATCAAATTGGGACCTAAGAGTGGAGCGATTTTAGATGTAGGAGACATTCCAGATAACATCCTGGAAATGCCATTTATTGATGCTATGTCGCTTATAAAGATATACTGTACGTTCCTCATGATGCTTTAAAGGTATCATGCTAGCCCCTGCACCTAATAAGGTTCAACTTCATCGTTAACAGTGACCTGTGTCTGAATTAGCCAAACTCAGTTACCTTGCTGTTATATTTAGCATTTTACCGAATATATTCTTTCCAACAACAGTCTGTTGAAAGCGACCAACTTTCTTTTAATTCACGAAGAATCTTCCCTCAAACCATTCTTGTGGTCCTAATGAATTATACTTTGTAATCAAATGTGCGCGTTTATTTCTTTTTCATCTGTTAATCCCTTGTTAAGCTTGATTACAAATACATCAACAATGACCGAACCTCTATCATACACACAACTGAATAACATATTCATCTCTTGTTTCTCCGTTTAGATATGAATTTACCTAAAGTATCCTGAGTTCACCACTCTTCTTATAGAAATCTATATACAACGTTCTCAAGGCACCCGAACGTCTTGCTGAATCTGATACCACAGAACATGCCACAAGAACAACAACAGCGTCGTCTCAAGAGGAAAAGGTACACTGATCTGTTGACTGATTTAGGAACATCGGTGGATGTAACCCTCAGAACAAGCTTCGTGATAATATCAGAATAACTTATGTGGCACAATTGTAGTATCATGTACAAACATTTTAACTAAAGCAATCCTCTTATCATCGTCATTGTCATTGTCATCGTCATCGTCATCACCATCGCCATCGACATTGCCATCGTTACCCTCACCCTCACCATCACCATATCAAAAACGTCTCTGGTAAAAGTCCGATGTTTCCACTTCTTATCGTTTTAAACCTTGCTTAAAAGGTTCATGCAATTTACTCACTTTTCAAGTTCATGTGTTGTTTTCTATCAGAATCCTCTGTAGCATCGCATACTTAATCAACAAGGAGTTAGGAGAAAGTTTTAACCCGAAGAAAGCCAGAAGCACTGTTTCGTTGTTATCCGTTGAGCTAGATTTCAAAACTAGTAGGTGTATTTCTTGTGATATAAATTGCTGCATTTCACCGGTAGTAGGTAACTTGGAGTTTATTTAGTTTTAATAACATTAACACGAATTTTGCCAGACTCCTCGGTTTTGTTCTAAATGAACGAGCTGTTATATACAGAGTTCACAGTTTCCCTTTCCTAGCTAAATTGAAACTCGCAAATGGAAATCTTATATTTACAATATTTCTAGAAATTATTTACTCTTTCAAAAACTGTTGCACCATGAGTTATACTGTGTACTAAGAAATTATAAACATGTCCTTTAAGGGCATAACCATTAATGATACTCTTGATGCGTAAATAACCTCTGAGACAATAACATTATGGTCTGTAATAAAATTCAGCAAAGTTACTTTCTTTCAGAGGAATATTTTCTTTATATTCTACTCCTTAGTTACATAAATATATGTCGTAAATGATGAAATCACTTTTACACTTGTCTGTTGAAGCTTTACATGTTGCGCATTCTTTCAATCCTGGGAAATAGAGAGAGAGAGAGAGAGAGAGAGAGAGAGAGAGAGAGAGAGAGAGAGAGAGAGAGAGAGAGAGAGAGAGAGAGAGAGAGAGAGAGAGAGAGAGAAGCATTTATGTTCTTACTGCAACTCTATTTGTCAGTGATTACGGCATTGGGGAATCTTCAAAGCTTTTCATTTGTGTCACCGTGAAACAGGAAAAACAGGAACATAACTGGCATTATTAAAAACGTAAAATTTCTTGATTAGCTATGTGTAGGAAAATAAGCATATGCTCGACAAAGGTAGCCACAGCCCCGCAGTTATACGGACTAGCATGCCAATAGTCGACATAAATCGAGAAAAGGGTTGCTAACTAAGTGATATGGAAAACATCTCGATCCAATTCGCTTCCGTTCCAACAATTAAACTGTAACATTATTCCCGGCAGACAGTATAAACTACATACCGTGATAATGGCATTTTGAACATACGGGGGATACAGTTTATGGCTCAAACTTTGGACAGTATAGAAGCGAATTGAATGGCACGGTCACCGGTAGGAATGGCGTGGGAAGAGGGGGCGGTACCTCCGCTGCATAGCTAACAATATGTCACCCCCCTATCCGAGAATAACCCTTATTGAAAATGGCATTCTCTGAAAGGAATAAAATAGTTTCACATAAATATACCAGCTCATTAAGCTTAGCTTCACTTTATGTTTATCATCAGATGTGTATTGTAATAAAACCAGCATATTTTTACTGGTCATTTTGGATTTTGAGTAAATTGTATTAGTATGTGTATAACGGCCTAGCCAGAAGTAAAGAATAAAGCTTTTAATATAATATTTTAAACAAATCTCTCGGTGAAAAGTAGATCATGGGACATTTCACTTTTCCTAAAAGTGAAGCGATTTTTATGTGGTATGAAATAAAACATGTTCACATATGAGTTGTTTGAAAAGTTACGTAACGAAACTTTGTAAAGCGTAACTTCTGGTAAGTTAAATGATTTGCAACATCTGAATGATTCAACTGTTGAGGAAATTATGCTAGGTTCTAGGTACTATTGTGACAAAATGACAAAAGTCACGTCCAGTTGTTTCACTTTATTTTCTTCTAACTCAATGCACAACACAGTTCCCTTTTACTGACATTGACACAGTCTACACTCTTTTGTGGTATTACAACTCACAGCTCTTGTCTTCTCGTCACCGTAACATACAGTTTTCTGTCTTTAAATTTTCTCTTTGGCTCACAAAACTAACTCTGACGACACGGTCACTCAACACTAAACTGCTTCATTATCTTCCTTCGATGCGACTGTAAGCAAGGGACAACCAGGGACAGGGACAGCCAGGGCTAGGACAACACAACCCACATCCTTCAAACCATAGGATATATTTGGAAAACTGAGTAGACTTTTTCTTCCTGAAGATGGCCATGGAGTCAACAATGGCCGAAAGCTCGACCTTCATAAATCTAACACGGCTGATCACTCGTGAAGCCTTGATCCATAACGTTCGCCGTGAAAGCTTCAAATCTTACATCAGCCAGGTTTTTCTCAAACTTTTCTGAAACTTCAGCAGCTAGAAGATTCACGGAGAATCCCCCCAAATTCAATATTGGTGAATTTCAAAGTCATCATATTGCGACGTATTTTTTCATGATTCGATTATCGCTTCAATCTGCGTATCCTCTGGTGCATATAAGGACATTTATAATGAAACCATTTCTGTAAAAGTTTGTCCATTAACATTCAATCGAAAGAAGTATAAGCTAGTGTAGAAGAGTGGTTAGATAAACGTGTGTGAACGGAATGCATAGATCGCTAATTTATCCGTCACTGAATGCTAGGCAGAGGGAGTGTTATACTCCTCATAAAAATTCAAAATTCGATTTTATCGGAAAAGCGTATTGTGAGATTCCTTGAACCCAAAAATTCAGTTTTAGGAAAATGTCAGAGAGTGGAAGTGGAAATTGGTGGGAATAAATTCTCAGGCTTTTCGCTGAAGAATGACTGAACCGATTGTCGTGAAATTTGGAATATAACATCGTAAGTCGCATTTAGAGAAGTAGGCTATACTCAAAATAAAAATATCTCACTGGGCGTATTAAAATATACAAATATACATGCGAGTTTTGATTTTTAAAATGTTGTTAGGATAAATATTTAGAAGTTATGCAGCAGAACTCTTTCATCCGTACTTCGTTAAACCGGATTTCACTGGATCTGGAATCGAGTTCTTTGGAAAAAAAATCTGATGCGTTGCATCTCTACTCTGACACAAACTATTTGTATACACTCATATTCCTCTATCTATTTCATGTTAACTGAGAGAAGCATTTGTACAAATTATTTGCTAATTTTCCTGTACGTTGGAGGGAAATTAAATAGGCTTTAAGCGACAGTCGACCGCCTCCGTAGCGCTGTGATAGCGGGTCTGCCTTTGGCGCGGAGGACCCGCTTGGAGGTCTGACACGGGGTGCACTCAGCCTCATTAGGTTCCGGAGGGGCCAATTGAAGAGTTACTTGATGGAGAAGTAGCGTCTCCAGGTAGTAAATGACGGGAGGGCTCAGGGTGCTGACCACGTCCTACCATCCAGTACTTGCATCCCATTCATAACGTCTGTGGTGTGCAGAAGTGGGGGACGCAGCGCCCGCCGGTGAGCCGTAGTCCTTCATTGGCTGTTGTGCTGGGAAGAGGGGTTTAAGAGTGATCAATATATGGTGACTAAAATTCCATTCTCTTTGCACGACCAAGAGTTAACACATTTGAGAACTTCTGTATTGCAAAATTTTGACGATAAGAAGGAATATCTGCGAAATGGTTCACTTCACAAAAAAGATCATTTAACATAAATTGTCTGTTTTGGCGAGCTCTATATTTGTTATAGTAAGATTTGGTCTATCTCTTGCGGTTTACCAGTTATGAAAAGTCATCAAGAGTAAACAGGACTACATGGTGATGCGGGATTACCCGGTCCTCCGTTCTGGTGATTTCTGCTCCGACTGCTCTGGCATGTGATTTTAACCTCAGGGTATGCGTGGGTGTTTGCGAATAAAAACCAGAGCTCTCGTTTGAATACTTTTATTCTCACCAAAATAAGACAGCGTGAGATTTGCCGATCGTTATTAACAACGTTAAATCGTTACTGTATCTTTACTAATACCGAAGATTGCTACTATTAAATATAATGTGTCCTCACACTCGAGGGTCCGGAATGCAAGTCCCGTGACTGAAGTGCTCGTTCGGAGATTTAGGCGACGAGTGTACTGACCCGCCGGGTTCTGGAGGGCAAGTCTAAACGACCCTTTCTCTCCGGGTTCTCGTAGGCAAGTACCTGTGCGTCATGACGCTCTCTATAGCTTTCATTTCCTAATTAGCAACAGGGTTTCGAAGAAACGACCACCCCTTGTTTTCCTGCTCAACACCGGCACTGAGCGAATTCCAGGAAAACTGGTCTTACCAGGTCTCGCTTGACTACCTGGAAGCTCGCCCCTAATGACTTGTCTGTAACATTCGTGCCTTTTTGACAATTTTAGCCACCACTAATCTCCCAGATTCTGTAGCTTTATACAAGTAACGATTTTAACATTTTCTGATTATTTAATTCCACCATGTGATGCAGTATTATATCTATAATTATGGCGTTCACAATTTCGGCTTCAATGAGCTACAACCAAAAAATTCAAAATATACATTTCATTTGCCATAAAATATCGTAAATATATGACATTTTAATCAAAACCGTTAGCGATTTTTAAGAAATCAAAATTTTGAAAAAGAATCCATGTAAAGAGTAGTCTAGGGTGGAGGAATTTTCTTCAAAATCTTTGTGTCACATTCTTTAAAGACATTAAATTAAAATACCATCTTTGGTTTTTAACCGAGTTTTCGTTTTTGAGCTATGCCTTTCACAGGCAGACAGACCACACATGCACCTGTTTCTAAAAGTATGATTTTTTTTTGGAGTTTAGGGGGCCTCGAAACATGTATTTCTGGTGAAATTTGTACATCGAATTTTTGGGTCGAATATAGTACTTCCCTCACTATACGTAGTAGACAAAGTAAAAAGTAATGCAATAGTTTGGAAAATAAACGGTATCCTATAGTAACAAGAAATTAAAAATTGTAAATTCAGAAATGTAAACATAACATAGTATTGCAAGCATTGGGACATGCTGATTGAGACAATAAAAATGGTATCCTGGAGATAGTTCCTTTTACTAAAAGAGCGATACATAAAATAAATTAGAAAGGAATGTTTCACATACAGTTTTTCACAATTTGGTTTCACAGTCATTTATGTTGCTCTCATCTATGTTGTCAATTTTTAGTTCAATGTGAAAACAAGACAAAGTATAGTGTTATTCGGCAAGCCTGTATCTCTAAGTAGTATGGGTATTAAACGCGGCGGGGGAATTTTCATTGTTTGCCTTTATATGCAGTATGAGTTGTATCGAATAGGGGTAGTACCATAATACAAACGAGACCGCACTGTCTACAAGTAGTACCAACAATTTCTGAACTATTTTCTTGTGTTGTAACTGAGCTATCATAGTTAATACAGTGAAACTCTTCGTTCTTCACTTTTTCTCTTAATCCTGATTGTCGTTAATTTGGACAACCCTTTGCTCTATTTAGTTCTGATTAACGAACTTTTACTTTACGAATTTCTGCTACTAGTATTGATGCACAAGGCAATTTTGGATTTTATTTTTTTCTAGTTACTGCGTAAAACAGTACAGGTTCGATCGCATAACTACAAAAAGAAAGTTTTTTTTATGAACGTTCCTTAACTTCTACGGCTCTCAGAGTCCCGTTCTATACTGAGCGTGAAAGACAGCTTAATTTTGCTCAGTGATCTCTTCATTAGAGATTCTTTTACGTGCCGTTACAACACAGGACCACCGGTTTTACTGCCCTTCTGAAGGAAGCCATGCTAAGGATTTTTGCACCGAAGAAACAAAAGAAAAAAATAGTCGCCCTCCGTCGAGTTTGAACTCGCAATTTTGGGAACCAGAGGCTACCATGTTAGCCTAGATCTTGAAGGATCATAGATATAAAGCAAAGAAAGCGACTGAAGTTAGTTTGCTATTAAATCCTTCTTATGTTTAATACATAACATAACGTAAACGGAACTGAGGAGTCTTGAGACCATGAAATGAGACCATGTTTCTTTCAATAAAGCGATTCTCTGGAGACTCAGCTATGGAACTTAGAAAGTAGCGTCATCTATAAAATGCACTGCTCCACGTATGAAGGCTAATCACAAAGTTTTGGACGCGTGACTGATGAAGGAAGGAACCTGTCTCTAAGGTTAATATATCACACGTAAGCTTCAAAACTAGGTGAACAATAATTAAAGTTTATAGCTAGTGCATAAAGTGGTCGTGGAAACAATCAACCCTACATACACCTGCTCAACAGTTCCCATCACAGAACATAGGGATTTTTAAGCAGTTGGCTCCAACTTATCAACATTTAAGTTATTTCCCTAGAAAGAAGGGGATGTAAGTGGCCAATGATCATAGATAGGCAGATAAACCAACTTGAGTGGTGTCTGCAAATGCCTAAAGACTGTAGAAGGGATGGCGTGGTTGGTTATCTGCGGTGTACCTGTGATCTAGCAAAGAGCGCTAAAGAAAATGTTACTGCACTCGCGTTAGCCATTTCATTGGTTGCTTCAGTCCACGGTACAAGGGTGTACCACTTCTTCCGCCAATAACCACGATAACCTTCAGGAATAACCACAACAAAGTTTACAAAGTGATATAAAACGAAATTTATGTTTACGTTTTCGAAAGTATTGGCTAAAAAAGAAAGAGATAGAATGACTGCATTCAGTTTGTCATGCATATCTCGTATCATGATTGGTAGCCATACTCTATGGACTAGTGCAGGACACGCCTTTGAAGGGGTTAACATTTAAGGGCAAACCTTAATGAGCACCCAGATTAGCGCAATGCATAATGTGTATGTGCGAAGTGATTTTCAGGGGATGCAAATTAAAGCTTGAATGGTCTTCATTAAATACAAAGCAAGGTAGAACTTTATAACAAACGAGTAAACGGAACTGTCACTGAATATATGCGTCATGTTATTTTCTTTAAAATTCGTAACAGAAATGTGCACAGTGAATTAAATTTAATAAATTGTTAATAAATGCATGAGTGTATTCCTATTTTGTAATAATAATAATAATAATAATAATAATAATAATAATAATAATAATAATAATAATAATAATAATAATAATAATAATAATAATAATAATAATAATAATAATAATAATAATAATGGTGATTATAATGATAATAGTTGATTACATAACGACGTAATACATATTTCATAGTTATATTAATATTCATATAATTTTGAGGAGACAGACCTTTTGGTGTGCCGTGTTAAGTCTAGGCCCGTCTGAGCTAGTCCGTGAGTGAAAAAAGGTTGTGTACACAAACCAAGTTAATAGTAACAGTGGTAATGACTTTGCAATGAATGATTATTCATTAAAAGCTCAATTTGAATGATGTGATCGCTACATGCTGATATTATCGTGGTTTAATAACCAGGTACGTTTGATCAGATAAAGTGGCATCCTTACGAGAATATTATAAGGTTGCAGATCACGTAACTTTAGTATCTGTGTATTGCTAATACAAGAGCATATGTTTTCTAAGAGGCCAAAGCTTGTTGAAGAGTTGAAACCCTAGCCATAATCTTTCTCAGAAAACGCTTGCATCCCTTAGTCATATTCTCGTAAGGCGAGCACAGTAGTTAATATAAATATATCTATTTGACATCGTGAGTTGCCAAATGCTACTGTTCCCCTCTTCCCCTCCAGAGAGTAGAACACTCCTCAGATGTTTTATCGTCAGAGGCCTACGTTATGTTGTTAAACATATAGTTTAAAAATAGCATCTGAAGCATAATACTTTTTTCCGTATGGTTTTCCATGTGTAAATTTAGGCGAAGTGAGGAAGCAATATAAATGCAGCTTCCCCTACTTCCCCTACGATTTTGGAAATCGTATAGGCACCTGTACACAGTCATTTAACGGGTGTAACTTACTGCTGAATATGTATGCATGTTTGTCAGTACTATGACATAAATCCATAATATAAATGTGTATTCGGGCTGAGTCAGTTTACCTATCGGTTACCTCCTCAACTTTGGGAAATGCATAGTTTATATCAAACAAAACTTTTGCAGACAAAATGCAGAAAAAAGAAATGTTTGGTGTCGCAACCTACAGGCTAGCAGAGTTAGAGATTAACTCCGAAGTAGTCGAAGGTGTAGATAAATCTCGTCAACAGTATGTACTACATTTGTCGAATTTATCTTTCTAGAGGAACATTCCGGCAAAACCTTCAGCAAGCAATTTGTTCTAACAGGATCCAACCCAAGTCTCTATAAGAAATAAATCTGCCTTCCTTTTGGACCGGCGCCTCCTCGAGACTTAATCTGGAAATTATAATACCTAACTCCCGCAGGCTTTAAGAAAGGCGAACGCAAAGTCAGCTGTTTGTGCAAGTCTTGGGGAAGGAAAGTAAGGTAAGGAGGGGAATTAAACGACTTTGCAGCCAGAAAGATAATCCTGCCAGAGGTAATTTTCAAACGTTGGCAGAATACACTTACGATTAAGGTTAGAATAGCTGTCTGTGTCTTCTAAGTTTAGTTGAAACAGATGAACTGTGTACAGTAGCAGCAGCAGAAAAAAAAATCTGACGTCTCCCAATGAGAATTCCGTCAATGCTACATATACAGGGTGTTTAAAACACTATCTGATATTGAAATAGGAGTAGGGATTGGGCAAATCTAGAATAAATGTTCCAATATATGTCCAGAAACAAATACCTTTTGAGATATGAGCCATTTTACTTGTGTTGAGGATTTACACCAGACAATGGAGCTGATCCAACGGATGGATGGTCAAAGAGGTACAGCTATGGCCTCTTCATTCATCTGACCTAAAAACATTGGATTTTTGGCTAGGAGAACATTTATACCAAACCCATGACAATGTGT